>CM021106.1:117019261-117225217 GCA_007115665.2 Sequoiadendron giganteum | reverse complement strand
CTGTTGTTTGGACTTGCAACAAAGTACAATAATTTCCCATCTTAAGAACTCTATTCGTAGATCCAATTCTCCTCCATCTTAATCAATGTAAGTCTGCCCTATGATTACTAGAAAAATCACATCAACATCAACTGACATATTCCAAGCACTGTCAATACTTGAGAGTAGAGACCTTGAGATAGTGTTTTGCAATGTGATTGTGGAAGATTGTCTTTCAAGAGAGGTGATACAACCATGCATTACATGTGTTGAGAAGTGCATAAAAAACACATCAAAAAAATTGGTGCTAGAAGGAGGCCCTTTTGGGAGAAAAGTAGTATTGAATTGGGTCTTTCTACTCTGAGAGATTCCACTGAATATCAAGGTCTACACCAAACAAAGGGTAGTTTCAAGAATTACCGCCTCCTATCTGAGCTAAGAGAGATAAATGAAGGGAAGTATCCACCCCAATTCATCTGACCAAAGCATTTTTATTTCACCTCCATCTTCTCCTTTATCTTCGGCAACACCTTCTTCCATCCATCTACTCCAAATACCCTTCTAGTCTCCCACTCCATCTAGGTTGAACATTGCCTTCCAACTTAGCATTGTTTCAACCCTGGGAGTTGTCCCGTTGGCTAGGGCTATCCCTTTACAGCTACAATTCAATATGGTGCAACCACCTCCACCACCCCCTTCCATGACATGGATGGGAAATAACCCATCTCATTTGACCTTCAAATTCTATCACGACATGCCGAAGAATCCTAAAATATTTTGCATGAAATTCAATGCTCGGGACCTGCAAAGTACAATAGAGGTGGATGTCAATATTTTTGAGATTGCCTTGAAGACTATGTAGACTATTTATGAGGATGTAACTTTTTGGCTCTTTCCCTACTCTTTAGGAGTGGAGGCTTTCTACTAGTATGCCAATTTTCTAGCTGAAACTATTAACTCATGGGCCCTTCTGAAGAATGTTTTTCTGTAGAAGTTCAAGACCTCGTTTAGCCCTATAGAGTCATATCAAAATTTTATGTTGGTACAAAGGGAGATCAATGAACAAATAAACCCCCTTAATGATCTCTTTCATAGAGAATACACTCGGATGTAAGTCCCATACACTTTCAATGATGATGTTGTTCTACTTGTTTATTATTCAGCACTGGACAACCTTACTTCAGCTTTGGTAAAAAGGATGTGACCACTGCCTGCCAGGTTAGTGGATGTGTATGCAGAGTCCATCATTGCTAGCCCCGATTTGGGGTAGAATATCTATGATCCACTACTCTCTCCTAGAAAAAATACACATCTTGCATATATTCAAGGGCTTACTCAAGCCTTGCAACATTAGATGCCCCTAAATGAATCTAGTACCACAACTACCTATAGTTCTATACCTTGGACAACCAATGAATCAAGCACCTTCGGTTCCTCACTATTTGTTGCCCCAACAATAATAAGTCCATTCTTCACCACCCCAACTGCTGACATATCTCAAAGCTTCCTAATTTGTTCCTGCTCATCAAAGTCAACCGGTTATACAACTAATTTTCCTCTAGAATTCAACTCCAAAGCCGAATAATGCAGAAAAGGACCGAATTGATGAACTCATGAAGATGATCAAGAAAATATCCACAGAGATGATGCATCTAAGAAACCAAAAAATTTAGTTGCAAGCTTCATAGAAAAGCATCCAAACCAACCTCTACCATGATAGTCACGACAATCATGACAGTTGGGACAACAGTGATGCCAACACATCGTTTAGACAAAATTATCACATAAATCAAAATTTTGTCCAGAACTTCGATAAAAGGCCTTTCAAGAGGAAAAATCAGACATGGAATATGAGACCCAATGATGGTGGTTTCCCCATGCCCCTTGATGAGTCCAACAACAATGAGAACACTACAAGAGGGGTCTACTTGGTTGGGGCTGCTTTATATGGTTGGTATCGCATACACAAAAGGAGTCGACACTCTGAGCTGGATTGTTCAGAATTCCAGATGGCTACTGACATTTTCCAAGTTGAAGTCCAAAATGTTGTAGACAAATCAAGATACAGAGACATCGTTCCATCTGAACCATATGAATCCACTATGCAGGTGGTGAATTAGGCTCCATTCATTAAGGTTGATTGCAATACACTAGAGTGAGAAGGCACCACTACAAAAAATAACAACAAGCCAACAGAGGTAAGTTCTGAAGGCCCTTTGGCTCAAATTTTTGATTGAGTAGATAATGGTCCTAAGGATGAGGAAGATCCTACGGAAGATGAAGTCCACATTTTTCACCAAAGGACTACCCCTTACGACCTTAGGAATAGATAGGTTGGTAGTCATGCCAGAGGTCCTTTTACGTCCTCCACTCCACCTAATAATTTCAACACTCCTCTTGACCCAAATGAAAATAGTAATCCAGGATTTCCCCATGTACCCACACGGTACTTTAAAACCAATAACAACAAAACCAAAACCAAAGCCAACCTACTTTCTCCTTCCAAAATATCACTAGCTCCTCCAAAAATGTTTCTTATGATGAGGAGGTGAAGAAAATGGGAGAGTATATTACGAAATAATTTAAGAAGCTTAAGTTGTGTGTGTCTGCCTTTGAGTTACTCAAAGTCCCAACTGTAAGGAATTCATTCTTTAGAATGATAAATGTGATGCCACCATCCAAGTCAGCTCAAGAAGAACTCGCCAAGAGAGTCTCTTAATATTTGCAAAGTGATTCTATCATCTGATAGGTCTTCAACAAGAAGGTTGATCCACCTGCAAGCAATCCACCAAGGAAGTGGATCAGACACAATCCAAAAATAAGGGCCGTGATAAGGATAAGGGTCAAGTCACCTAGGTGGATGCTTCAAGAGGACTCTTTCAAGGGAGATTTGAAACTCCTCCTCTCCTGACCACCATTTGTGTGTTTGGGAAGAACCCCCACAATTTCCTATTGGATTTAGGAGCTTCTACCAATGTCATGCCCATGAGCATGTGATAATCATTGATAATAGTGCCAACTCCCTCCCAATGTAAGGTAATGCAGCTTGACAAGACTAATATCAACATAGTGGGTAAGATTAATAGAATACCCATGTAGGTTGTTGCTGATCCTTAAATTCAACAAACCATTGACATCCAAGTTGATGATATCCCATATACATATGGTATAATCTTAGGAAGGGATTTCACAAGAGAATTGAATGGGTACGTTGCAACTGACTACTCTCACTTGTGGTTACCATGGAAAGGGATTCTAAATTAGATATGAATTGATCATGAGCCACACATGAAGTTTATTATGATGGAATACAAAAACAAAAATAGAGTGTTCTTTGCTGAAATAAAATTGAGGAATTACTCCCTAGTATCATATCTAAATGAACAAGAATGCTTTGAAGAAGAAGGAACAAATGAGGTTTTCTTCATATTGTGTAGTCCACCTATTAATCTAGCCAATACCTCTCAAAGCACAGAAATGATGATGGAAATAAATGATTAAGAATTAGGTGAAGATGATAATCTTGGATTGCTGGATGGTTTCCAAGATTTTATGGAAATATGTGCATAGGACCAGCTCAATTTGGGAGCTCAGATGAACTTTCAGGAACTCTTGCTGCCTAGTTGTTGTAGGGTACATAATGATTCCCACTAAGAGTTTGAGTTTTGTTTATTCCAAACAAAAATTGAGCATATTAAAAGACAAATCAATCTAAAGGAGGAAGCTAGGTTAGTACCACCAACAACAAACACATTCAACCCCTACACCTCCTCAAAAGTTTACTAAAATGAGGCCCCCATCAACGTCAAAATTCAAGTCTATTGATTCTGCTTTCAAGGACTCACCTAGACTCTGGATTTTGTGCTTTGATGGATCCAAATCAAAGCATGGGGCTAGAGCTAGCTTCACAATAATAATTCCTAGAGGTAAGTCATACTTTGTTGCTCATAGGCTTCAATATTATTGTACCAATAATGTAGCAAAATATGAGGCCTTTGTCTTGGGACTCCTTATGGTAGTAAGTAAAGGTGTTTAAATGCTACAAATTTTTGGGGATTCAGAGTTGGTCATAAATAACGTTAGAAATATCTATTCCTGTTATGACCGGAGACTCACTAATTATAGGCATAGGGCATGGGAGGTGTTAGAGGGACTAGATGCATTCAATATCCAACTAATACCATGCTCCAAATATTATTTAGCCAATGCCTTAGCATAGGTGGAAAGCATGCTACAACTGCTATCATTATCTAGTCTCAAAAGATTCACTATGGAACTCACCTCCGTTCCATCCATGCCAAACAATGTAGCCGATTTCTAGCTGTTCAACGATGACAAAACATCCTAGATTTTATCACCATTTCTAATGTGTTCACTACTTAGATAATAGACGAGGTTGAACCTCAAGAGGCTAACCTAGATATAGAGGGGGTCATTAATCTGAAGACCAATACTATCCCAAGAGGGGTGGTCTAGCTAGAATGAATCTTTGACTTGGATCAAATTTTGATCAAAATCAGTAGGCCAAGAAAGAATCCATCAATAGCTAGTGTGACACCTACAACCTTCAGAGGAAATGATGAATCAAGGAACATATTCATTGGCAAGGTATGCATGCCATAGGAGAAACGGGGTATAGTGGATGCTTTGAAGAAATATCATGATGTTATTGCTTGGAGTTATGAAGATCTGAAAATGTATGATACATTGATCATCACGCACACCATCGCTCTCCGACCAGATGCGAGACCATTTCGACAGTGGTAGCGCCCTATCAATGCTTTGTTGGAACCAATAATACACAAAGAAGTACAAAAATTGTTGTCAGCTAAGATTATTTTCCTAGTCAGACATTCCACATGGGTGGCTAATTTGGTTCCTATTAGAAAGAAGAAAAGAGAAATCAGGTAATGCGTCAACTTTCACAATCTGAACAAAGCCTCAAAAAAGGATAATTATATTGTACCCTCATTAGATGAGGTGTTGTAGATAGTAAATTATTCTCAAATGATGTCCTTCCTAGATGGGTACTTTGGGTACAACCAGGTCATAGTGCAATACGAAGACCGACACAAAATGACTTTCACCACTAAATGGGGAAATTTTTCTTATAGATGGATGTCATTTGGACTCATCAATGATGGTACCACCTTCTAGCATGCAATGGATATTTATTTCAAGGACTTGATTGCTAAGTGCATAATCATCTACATGGATGTTTTGATAGTATTCTCAAAGTAGCATAGTAATCATTTGCTAACCTATCCAAAATCATTCAGAGATGTCATGAATTCAGGGTCTCCCTTAATCTGAAGAAGTACATCTTTGGTGTCATTGAAGGGAACCTTCTTGGACATGTCCTCTCAGAGAGGGGAATCTCTATTGAACTCGAGCCTATCCAATCAATCATGAAGATTTAGCTGCCAAGCAGCAAGGAGTTGAGATCTTTTTTTGGAAAGATTATTTTTTTTCATAATTTTATCACGGGCTTCATGAAAATCATCAAACCACTCAATTCTATGCTAAAGAAAGATGGAAAGGTTGAGTGGGCCCCAAAATAAAAGCATATTTTAGAGGAAATCAAGTAATAAATTGATGATGCACCTCTTCTAGTCAGCCCCAACTATTTGAATCCCTTCTACATCTATTTATTTGCTTTAGATAATTTGTATGCTAGTATTTTGAAAGAGAAATATGATGAGGGGAGCGACCATCCAATTGCCTTCATGGGTGCCTCTTTGAAAGATTCCAAGCTACGTTATCACAATGTTGAAAAATAGGCTTATGCCCTTGTTAAAGGGGTAAAGAAGTTTAGGCATTATATCTTACGCAACAAGGTGTTTTCCATAGTTCCTGACCCAACCATAGAGAAATTGCTTATGCATAATGAGCTGGAAGAATGAAGGGTAAAGTGGATTACATTACTATAGGAATATGGTATGGAAATATAGCCAATGAGATTGGTTAGAGGACAAGCACTCACTCAAAAATTTGTTGAAGTGGCCGCAGACGTAGGTCCTAAACTCACAGTGCAACTATATCAACTAGAGGATATCTCTCCAAGAGAATGCTACGAGGAAATAGGATATTATTTGTTGAACCAAAAATTTCCACCCCACTTATAGGGGGTCCAAAAACATGCTCTCAGATTGAAAAGTAGTAGTTACATGTTGCAGGGTGCCATATTGTACAATAAGAATCATGAAGGTATCTACCTAAGATGCCTCGGTAAAGAGGAAGTTGATTGGGTCCTTAGGGAATTCCATGATAAGTTCAGGACTGGTCAGGGTTCTGGCTTATCTACCGCACATCAAAAATTGAGAGTTGGATACTATTGGCCTACAGTTTTCGAGAACTCCCATAGTCACGTCTGTACCTACCACGTATACCAGACCATAGCCACCCAAGAAAAAGAATGTTAATGTCCCATTGCACCCTATTTTGGAGGTAAGGTTGTTCACTCAATGGGGTCTCGAATTCATTGGTTTGGTAAGCCCTCCATCATCTATTGGACATAGGTATAGTCTAACCACTTCTGATTATTGTACTATATGGACAAAAGCAGTCACATGTAGGCAATGCACAACTGAAGAAGTCACAGGTTTTTTGGAAAGTTTTATTTTGAATCATTTTGGTTGTCCTTATGCGCTAGTGTGTGATAATGATCCTTCATTTTATTCATTAAAATTTTCTATTCCTTTGACTATGGTATCACCCTCAAATTTTCTTCCAACTGTTATCCTCAAGGCAACAGTCTTGCTAAGTTAACTAAGAAGAACTTGATCACCATGATCAAAAAATTGTTGGATAGGAATCCTAAGGAATAGCATACCCAACTCCATTTTTCCCTTTGGGAAGATCGCACCCATCATAAGGCTTCCCTTGGAGATTCCCCTTACCACCTCTTTTATGGCTTGGAGCCCATTTTCCCCATACATTTGAAAATCCCTACCCTCTGGTTTATTAATGATTTTTATGAAGGAGGAGACTACAAAGAAGCTTGCCTTGCCAAGATGTTACACTTAGAAGAAGTACGAGACCATGCAATAGAATTTTTTTCCAAACGTCAGGGCATAGTCAAAATATGGTTTGATTTTGGAGCCAAAATCAAGGCCTTTCACATTTCCGATCTAGTCCTATATTGGGACAAGGCCCACAAAAAGAAAGGGAGACACAAAAAATTTGACAAGGTTTGGCTTGTCCCCTTTCAAATTTTTGAAATCCCTGGAGATAATGTGTTTCACGTAAAGACCTTAACTGGTGAGGAAGTCTTGTTTCCTATCAACAGGTAGCACCTTAAGCATTATTTTTAGGCCTGAGCTCTTTTAGATCTTTCCATGTAAATACTTGTACATACGTTAGGGTAGGTTTCCCTTCTTTTCTTTCTTGCTTTGCTTTATTTTGTTCGTTCCCTAGTTGATTTTCCTTTGGCAAGAGTCTCCCCTTGTTCCTTCTATGGTGGCCATACTTAGCTTGTTTTCCCTACTGCCCACTCTTTCTTTGTTCTCTAGATAAGCCTTCATTCCCCATTACTAATCTCTAAAAGACCTAAGCATTGGATTCCTCTCTTGAACTATGGACTAATCTAGGATGGTGTCCCTATTTCAATTTTTTAATCATGGAGCACAAAAAAACATGCCTTAAATATTTCCAAAGAATTGTATGGTAATCATTGGGAAGGCTGGATAAGTAAAAAATCTAAAGTCTATTCCAGTGACCACTATGATTTCTAAACCCATAGTGAGCTTCAATGCTTGCATGGTTGAGAAAAAGAAAATAAAATGTATTGAAAAGCAATATCAAAAGAGAAAAGAATATAAAACGTAAAATTATGAAACCGTATGGGTGTAAGAATATCTCTACCGAGGCTATGAATGCCTGGCTGGTAGTGGAGCAATGTTTGTGGGGTCACAACAACAACTCTATTAGGGCTATGGACCCCTGACCAGTAGTGGAGCAATGTCTAGGTTACTTTTGGGGTTGGGCGAACTACGCCGCGTGTCCTTCTTGATTAGTCCACATGATCTTTGAGGAAAATAAATGAAATCACGATACACACACATCCATGATAATATCGTGGCATGATTCAATCTTGCTTTCGTTAACTTGTTCTTAGTTCAACCTTGGAAATCAGCTTCTAGTCTACAAAACTAGAGATCTTGGGTTTAGAATGAATATTTATCTTTAGAATATCAGGAGTGTTCTCCTAGTGGAGTCGCCATTTGTTGTGCCTATAGCACACACGCCCCATTCGAAATGGGGACCCTCTCTTTCTTTCACCTTGTCAGGCCCATTTTGTTAACAACTCATTTTGCGTGCCCCCTTTTTTGGTGCCCTAGTTGGTCAATGCCCCCTTCAAAGTCTCATTTTAGGTTGAGCATGTTTTTCCCATAAAAAACATTTCTAAGTCTTGGGCCTTTTCAGGCCTTCTTTGTCATTTTTCCTCTCTGGGCATCTGTGGGACTTCTCAGGCCTAGCCCATCTGGTTTTCCCTCTCAAGTTTCCTTTGTGCCTTCACCATCTTTAATGACCAACGATCGGCATCCCCCTAGACCCCGGTCCCTCCTTTTTGTCTATCTCACTTGTCCAAACTAAATGACGATGCTCCGGTGTCTTCCCGAGCCTCAGGCTCCGATTCTCCCACCACCATCCTGAAATTTGAACTCACTTAGCTTGTTGGTCACCATACTTGCATTCATTAGGGGCTATTAAATGCACTTCATCACTATATAAACAAGTTTCAACATGTCATTCTCACATGTTAGAAATATAGAACAAGCACAATGCAATCTTAGCCTTCACCTCTCTTGTGCTCATGTTTCCACTTCGATGTTCTTCCAAGATTCAACATCTCGCTTCTTTGGGCCCCTAAGGTATGATCACTGTCTAATAGTCCTTCCCTTTTATAAAGGTTTATGATTAAAAACCAAATGATAAGGGAGAAATGATTGAACACCTGGTAGGGAAAATATCTCACTTTAAAACCCACTTGCCCAAATTTTAAAAATGTCCCTTAGAGGACCCAAATTTGAGTTCGGAAACCTATCATCCCATCATTGTTCTTTAGGGAAGGAAACCATTGTCTCTAGGCCTGAGACTCTCTCCAACCACAACGTTTACTTGGTGAAAATCTCCTTGATGGTGAAGCTTCTCTTGGGTCCTGAAATCCAGAACTCCCCTTTCGATTCATTGTTTCTCAATGGCATCCTCACTTTGTTCGTCTGATCATCGAGCTCTGATCCTCAAATTGACTTGAGTTTCCAAAAGAGAAGAAAATACACATCCAACTACTCAATGGGTCCCAGTCCATGGAATTCCATCCCTGGACCACCATTCTAGTTCACCATTTTCAAAACAACCTTCTCCTAACGTCCTTCTGACTCCCAGAACTCGATCTCATAAAGTCCACATGAAAAGTAAATAGGAAAAATTCAAATTCCAATTCGCCCTCGAACCTCTACCTTTGGACCTCCATCCTCGAGCTGCCGTTGTTGTCCTGCCATCCCGAATGGCTATCTCATGGCATCTTTTCGGATTTTGGGCCCCAAGCATTTCCCAGCGCTCGACATTTTAATGATGAAATGTGAAGTCCTCTCTGCATTCAAACCCTTCCTACAAGACTTTTATCCTTGGGGTTCTATCTCGCCTTTGTCATCCTAAAGGATAGAGAAAACTCATCTTTCTGACCTCTGGACCCTGAACCTCATTGCTCCTTTGGGTTTTTCAGATGAAGGCAAACTATCTCCTCAGGTTTGGTCCACCGGGAAGCATTCCTTGGAATTTTTCCATGCTTTTCCATTTCACACAATTGTTTGTAAATGACTTCCCAACCTTTGCAACTCGAGCTCCCAAACAAATTTTGGCCTCCCAAGTTCTAGACTCTAGAACTTTGCCTATGGAATGTTGTTTCTCCTAGGCTATTTCAAATAGCCAACCCTTGATACTCTTTCGTTAGTTTAAGCCTGAACGCGTTGATGATGACCTAAATGGTGTTTAACTTGGAAATGGACTTTGACCCGTGTGCTTAAATTTGACCTTCTCCCACATAGACCCTTCGTTATCCAAATCCAAGACTACGAGAAGTCATCCAGGATGCCCTCCTCTATTCACCCTTCCAAATAAAACATTTCAGTGGGGGAAGTCTGGTCCCTAGGGTCTGGTTCATCCATTTGCCTTATAATATTACTTTGATCCAGTGTTGGACTTTGTTTTTGAATGATGAATTGGTTAATCTAACCTTGATTTGCAGGAATTTTCCAGAGGCTGCACCCTCATACATAATTTTGTTGACTTTTTCCTCTTTGTGCAAGATATATGGAATTTGGTGTAGAAGCTTTAGAGGGACAAAGGGAAAAGGACTACAAAGGCTCTCTAAGGAAAGGAGGACAAGGACCAAATGAAGTAGCAATTCTAGGGAGCGCCATTGCAGTCCAAAGTTACAACTAAGTGGAGGGATATCACAAACATCAATATTGTGCACATAAATATTGATGACTTCACACAAAGGGTTAGGGTAGATCCAAAGACTGAGAATTCCAAGCATATCAGAAGCAATAGACTAGCTAAGTCTACTAGCTTCCCTCCCACCTTGGTCAACCCTGAAATAGTAATGGATTGTATTTAAGCGTACCATGATACAAGGAAAATTGTGGACAAAGATGACAATGCATTGGCTGATATGTCCCCTTCAGGGATAACAAAAACCTTCCACATACCTTTCTTCAGAAGCATGGAGATCCCAACTATTTAGGAATGCAAGGAGATGTGGGATGGAGATCCTTTGAGATGCAAGAAGATGATCAACCAGTATTGGTTGAAGGAGAAGCACGATAGTGCTACCAAGGTTCCTCAGGAGCTCTTTAGCAGTGACTTCTTTAAGGACTACCATGATCTAGTTAGTTTGCTAAGAAGAGTAATGGGACTTCATACTGCAGCCTTTTTCTAGGAATGGATGATGTATTTCATTGAAAAAATTCTCCATGGAAAGGGCATCGCATTTTATTGGGGAGAGATAATCAGTGATTGTTTGATGAGAAATTCATTAACGTAATGAAAACCTCCAAGTTCTACATTACATACTACTTGGTGTATTCGCTTGCCAATTGATGATATTATAGTGGATTTTTCATAGTTCCCAATGAGATGGCAAGTAGAGAGCTCAAAACATATGACAAGACCCTCAATTGTAGTACATAAATTTCAAGAGGGATTACTATAGGGTAAACGATGCATTTCTTGCCTACATCATCATACTGCTTGGAGGTGATTTTGAGAGAAGAGTCTCTCACAGTGCTAGGGCCCTCCTCAAACATTACACCTTCTTATTCATCCGGTATTCCAAGTTCACCTACATTTGCGCCTAGGTATTCTTAGAAAGGTTGAATAAGCTGCCTCGGTACCCTAATCCCCTCCCACTCCGCCAAGGGATGTATGAAATTTTTACTTCCTAATGTATAAGCAATTCAGAGGAGCTGGATAAGTACCACTTCAAGCCACATATAGTGAGACCATGGATGGGCCCATACATCCACATCAAAAAGGAAATTAGAGAGGAATACGCCCACCTCCACCATATCAAGGATTTTTGGGCTAATTACAAAGATGATTTTGAAGTGTGGGTAAGGCACTATATGCGTATGACCACATACTTTGTTAAAAGGGTGAACTTGTTTCTAGTTCCAGATCAACTAGAAGAAGAAGAGAGAACTGTGATCGACCTAAGATATAGTGCTATTGTGAATTTTCCACTACCTTTAAATGATTGGAATGAGCAAGAGGTTGATGATCTCAACATTCTCACCAAGCCCATTGAGGCTCAAAAAAAGGTGTGGATTGATGGGCAGGTTTCCCATTTAAGGCAATAGGGAGTCACCTTGACATTCAAGGGGATCGAGAGTGAACCCAATGGTTCTGATGGTGGGGTAGCTACTGCTACAACTAGAGAAACATCTAAGTCCCCACTATTTTTCCTATCAAATAAGAGAAAGGAGGTTGACGAGAAGTAACTTGACCCAAATGTGTATGCTAGAAAGCCCTCAAAGAGTGAACCTCCCAAGAAACATAGAAGAACAAGAAGCATCATTGAAATGTTAGTAATACTAAAGGACCCATTCCATGAGGGAGAGGATATGGAGGCTGATCCGAAAATATCTTTGCATGCTTCATCTGTTGCTATCACCACTATTTCTATTGCTACCACCCCACCTATCCCACACACAATAATTGCATCCTATCTGCCTATGGTGGACATCATTATTCACCTCGCCTCTACTTCTCCCATAGTGCAGTTCATATTGGTGGATTCATCCTCTGCAACTACCTCGCTGATTTATTCATCCTCCATGTCTCCCTCCTTTTCTCTTCCAATTTCTGTCACTAGTACTACAATGCCTTCCCTCACTCTCCCAAAATCCTTCATGAAATATATGCAAAATGTGTCGTCTGAACTTTTGGGAATGTTTGCAAATCCAATAGTGCAATCTGCAATTTCCCAAGAAATTGTTGATACCCTGGTTTCTTTTCCTCCTATTGAGCCACCCAATATGGAGGATATGATGCAAATATCTGATGAGTTGGAACAACAACAACAGGAGGAAACAAAGAGGCTAGAAGAGGAGGTAGATGATTATCATGAACATCCTATGTATGAGCATCGGGTAATCGACAAGGTCACCTATGAGTCTTCCAATGATGACAATGAGGATCTAGGCATGAAAATAATTCAAGAAATAGCTGACCTAGATCTTGATGCCAAATGGGCCAAACAACTCAAGGATATTGAAGACAAGGAGCCTGAAAGACAACCTTTAGTTGAAGGAAGAGTTGTTGCTTTGGATGCAGAAGGTGATAAGCTTCTCGTTGAAGGGCATGACCATGCCCCTGAGCATGATGAAGAGACATCCTTTTGCAAAGATAGACAAGAATATAGGCCTGAGGAATGAAGGTATGATCAGTATAAGGAAGAAAATGATGTTTAAGGGGAAGACCAACCTGATGAACGACTACCCACTAAATCTCCCATCAAGTGCATAGTGTTCATTCAGGACTCCGATGAGGAAAAGGAAGACACAAAGATTGAGTAGGAAGCCCTCAATGACAAGGGCATTGAACTCAAGGTAGAGGATACTAAGGATCAACATAAATCACCTAAAGAAAGGTCCTTGATGCCTAACTGGTTAGAAAGGTAGCTAAAAAAGAAGACTCCTGCCCTGGAGGACCCAAAAGAAAGACTGGAGGCAATATTGGCGAGAGCTCAGATTAGTACCAAGAAAGAGAAAAATCCTTGAATTAAATAAAGAGTAATGATGAATACATCTTGATTGAGAGCAATGTAGATACCCATGCTGATGTTTGAAGAATAGGGAATAAGCTACAAAATCTCCACCATCAACTTGGGAATGGCCACTAGGGAGCAGAAGGCTGACCACCTCCAGGAGTTCATAGCCATGGTGGTGCACTTGATCCAACAGGACAAAGTTTTGAAAGAGGAACTTAAAGCACAAGTGGTTGATTTGACAGCCTATATCCATCAATGATCATCCACAAAAGAGTATCCAACCACATCCTTGGCCCTGTTGTAGTTGTTGTCCAAAGAACAAATTGGAAAATTGGAGAAGAGAAAAAACTTGGATAGGACCATGAAAAATTATTTCCGATAGGTTCTAGATATTAGGAATAAAAGTATCAATCGTGTTATTCAGACATCAACCAAATTCTTGGAAGTGCAGAAGTCTTTTGAGGGTATGAGGAAAGTTTGCATTGTTTTTCCTAGGAAATATGAGGTTGCATACCCAAAGATTGAGGCTATCCTCAAGTTGTCGAGTTATATTTGGGAAAAATAATTTGCATTCAAAGATGATGATCATTGGCTGATGGATATGTTGGTTGTTTTTTATGATATAAACCAGGTTTGTCTCCTATTCTACCTATGGAATTGCCAAATTTTCAATCAAGGGAAGCTCAGAGGACCTAGACCAACTGACGAGGATTTTAATATTCAATAACCTCCTACACTTTGGGCTCTGCAAGACCTGGGAGGGTGATCCTTGTTAACGAGTTTACAACTTCTGCAACAAAAATCATAAATAGTCATTAACTTAAAAATAACAAATAATCTCACTTAATAGCTCAACATAATGGGATAAGACTGAAATGAATTGACAGTTCATCAATAATATCAACCACTTGGAGCATGAGATATGTCACTAAATAGTAGTTTCATGGTGAAAGATAAATCATAAGTTTTAAAATGGTCGTAACAAGCCCTAGGTGAAGACAAACAAAACACTGCATCACAAAGAACAGATACAAATCAGGCCAGTGCCATATCCATTGGAGGAGTCAAATTCATCAACACCTAATGGTTCATATCAGATTTCAACACATAGCATATTACATCTTTGATTTTACTGCCTTATAGTATCACCAATTCATACCTCAGCTCAATACTTCTTACCCAATCCTTGTACAAAACATATCAATTTGCAATCTCATTTAAGCAATTTAATTAATTCTTTGAATCAAAGCTTAAATCAAAATTGCACACACCACAGCAGTGAGATGAACAAAATAACCCTTGATTACTTCATTCAAAATTTGAATACACTTGCACAAAGGAGAGACATGAGCCTGGATTTATCAGGTAAACTCAAATTCTAGTACTGTTATGAAACACTAAACCCAATCAACTCAAATCTACAACAAAATGACACAAAAAACCCACTTGCATTGCCTCTGTAACTACAAATTTTATAATTTTTATGTAGCTCCACACTAGAATTTCAGCTAGGTTACTTGCTAACCTAACTTGCTAACTTTCCCACCACACTACTTACAATGAGAAGAGAAAATAATAAGAAGAGGAGAAGAGACTCTAGAAGAAACCCTAAATCCAAGCAGGAACATCCATCTAGAAGCATCTCCACTATTGAACAGTTATCTGCAGAATATCCTCTTCATTTCCCTGCAACAAAATTGATTCTGTTTCAAAAACAACATGTGTTCAATTCATTCTTCAATAGAAAACTACCATGTGTCCACTCTTCACTCATTATTTGCAGCTAATTCTGCAATTGAAAGAAAACCTCTCTTCCCGTGAAAATCCTCTTCTGCACTTCATTTTCTGTTTTCACCTCTTTGCTGCATTTTACTTCTGTTTGCTTACTTACTGCTATTTTTATTTTACTTACTGACCAGTAAATAAAATATTACATTCAACTTAATCTTTATGCAAGGTATTAAAATACCTTACTCAGCAGCATAAAATATTTAGCTTTTCACTTTTACCCAGCACAATAGAAAATAAAATATCCCCATTTTACATTTTACTCATCCATCCCTATGCATTCAAGTATTTTAAAATTTATTTAAAACACTGCTTCACTTTAAAATCAAAATGAAAAACATTTAAAATACTCTCCCCTGTGCCTTTTACCATTTTCATTTTAAACAAACTTTACCCGAGGAAAATCGGGCCCCACCCCCTATCTCCTTCCCATGGAAAAGGAACTTTTTAATTTAAAATTTTGTGGATTCCACTTAAATTTTGGTCAAGACTTAGGAGAACATTTAATTAAATGTTTTATATTGTTTATTGCTCCCCGCCATCCCGTGATGCGTAATCTTGTGAGCAACCCCTGATCATGAAATGGCGGGCATTGGCAGATCTGATGTTGCATCTCCCAAAAATTCCCATTCAAATTCACTTTCCATTCAACTCTAAGTTGGGACCCACCTCCATTCCTCTCCGCAAAAACAAAAACAATATTAAATTAGGGGCACCCACCTAAAATTTAATTGACGGAAACCAGCCAAAGCATTAAAGTTTTAAATGTTTCATTTTTTAATGCTCCCTGCCATCCCGCAATCCATGTCCCGTGATCAACTCCCAATCACGATTTGGCAGGCAACGGCTCAGATTTCGCTGCGTTCATCCTTGTTTCTCTACCATTAGATCTTCTTCCTTGCACTTTTGTTTGCTCTACCCTAATTCTGTTTGTTCATGCTCAAGTATCTCGTTCATGGTGGCTTCCTCTGCTCTGGTGTGGGCCTCATTGGCTGGCTGCATAGGTTCTACTGGTTGCACCCCTTTTGCTTGTTTGCACCTCTGTTTCCTCACTATGTGGGCTTCTCTTCCTAGTCTTCTTCACTCAAGCCACGCCCTTCCACAGGTCTTCACCTGCTCTAGTCTTCCCCTATGAGTGGGCCTCCACTGTTGGCCACGCCCATGCATTCTCCTCATTTGATCACATCCTTCCTCTACTGGTGAGATGGTCTCCACCACAGCTGCGAGCTCTTCACTTTTTGTGTAACTTGTGGGCCTCCTTCTCCTGCAATTCACACCTCTTTGCGTGGTGATCTCCACTCACTTTGCATGGCTTTCTTCCCTGGCGTGGGTATCACTGTCTGCAGGCCACACCTCCTCTCTCTGCTAGACGCCATCCATTGTGCTTGGTAGCGAGCTTTCCTGCTGTGTGTTGGCCTTCACCATTCCCCTACCATTGACATGCTTCACAATGTCCGCACCCTCACTGGCTGAAGTCCCTTGCCTTGGAATTTTCCAAAATCTTCTTTATAGTTACTTTCTGCATACAGTCATACATGGCACCCGAATGTGACTTGATCCCTTCAAACATTGTTGCCTTCAATCAACTCCAGGCGAGTTTTCATGGATATCCATCCCTTGGCACCAAGGTTACAAAACATACTATTTGCATTTGAAAAGCACACTAGAATTTGTATGTCAAATTCCTTACACTACGTAGCTTTGTCTAGTTCCATTGCCTCGAGCTCACCCATGATAAAATAATACATTCAATTTACACATTAACAACCAAGTGGATATTATCCACGGAGACAAAAGATTGCGTTAAGATTCTTCTGTAGGCCTCACAAATTTTCCAATGCCACAAACATCATCAATGTCGCTCGAAAAGGTAAACAGATTTGATCCAACATTAGTCTTCTTCACTCTATTGAGCTCTAAATCAAACCCAAATGATAGGCCATCTTCACATGTCTACATTTTGATCCTTTTCTGAAATCTTAAAATAACCATATACATTTACTCCTCATCCCATGTCAATTTCAAAATTTTGCCTCACTAAAGTAATGATGACAAGTTCTTATCAAGATTGGTTTCATATCTTCTCCAGAACTATTCCAACAATTTAGCAAGATTAAATAGTATTACAACATTATCCATGGTAAGTTCAAATATAGCATCACCCTCACCATTAAGCTTTGAGAAATAGCTTTAATTTCCTCATGCTCATTATGCCAAATGAAGTAGACCCTCCACATTCATTTTTGTTGATTGAAAAAACTTGTGATAATGACCAAATGAGAATTCAATTATGGAACAATGCCTTGAAATTCATACCTTTCCATAATCAAAGTGTCTCTCAGTAAGAGCACGTCAGATCCCCATGTGGGTTTGGCTAAAAAAAAAATCATTTTCAAACAATTTTTTCCCCCAAATCATCCCAGGACAACATCTGGATGCATTTGAAGTGAAATGGTAAACTGGATTGTCGTTACAAACTGTTTTCTGTCCCATTTGGAAAACAGGTAAAATAGGCCAAGTAGGCTTAGGAATCGATCTTGAAAATTGGGCAAACGACCTCATGAGACCTTAAAAAACTTGCAAGCACATAGTAATTTGATCCATAAGTATAGTGCAAAAGATGGCTCAGAGAAATCAATTACGAGGTGAAAGATATTAATCCGCCAATTTGCTCAATTGAACCTTTCTGAAACAACAGTTTTTCTGAACCAATTAGAACACACCTGACTGCTAATTTGTAAACATAACAAATCAACTCCTGACAAGCTGCCATCAGAAACAGTAGAACATTAAGATACCCTGAGCATGTGTGCAAAAGGAAAAACCATGAAACATCCTTGATCAAAAATATTAACGGCTAAAGTTGACCAGTCAGAAGGGTTGTCAGGAATGCAACTGCAAAACTGAGCAAACTGCATTTGGTTTCGATCTGCTAAAAATAGCAAATCAAAACATTAGGCTCTAAAAACTGACACCTGAGATTGCTTAGGTATGGAGAACATAGAACAACATTCATTTTGACATAACAGTCAACTGGTTGCGAATTCCAAGCTCAAACAGGAGGCTATTTCGCAAACTGACAAATCTGCAAACAACAAAACAATTCAAAAACCCTCCAACTTCACTTTTCAAAACCCTAACTAAACTGATCATGGGAAGCTGAAAATTGACACACACACTCAAATATGTCAATCAAATACATTTGCAAATGGGTTTTTCTTGGAAATTAACATGCCTCAAGTTCTGATTCTCCAAAGTGGGTCATTTAAACTGACCCTTCAAAAGGCACTTCTGAAAGTGTAGAGGTAAAATCTCAAAATGGGCACCTCAAATTTGCAAAATTTGAGAGTGCCAACAAGATGTATGGAAATGATATATCAACCATTAGAGGAAGAGGATGCAACAAGTACTGGAAAACATAGATTTAGACATCAAATGGGCCAAAGAGGCCAGAGGGGATTGCCTTCATCATTTGAGGTTAATGAAAGGATTTGATGTACCTATTGTTCAGATCAATCTTGAAAATATAAAGCCTCATTTCTAGAGGAGGATGATAGAGGGGATGAAAGGTGAGATCACCATGAAGTTCATTAGCTTCATTGCTCGAGCCTTCGCCCAGTCTGAGTTGTTTAGTGATCATGTTGCCAAATATGAGGAGAATTGGAATAAGCTTATCAAAAATTCCAAGGAATGGAGCTACCAAATATTGAACTTTGATGTCATGGAGATTGATAAGCTCCAACTAGTAGTTCTAAGGTTCATGGAATATGCAACTATGAAGAAGTAGGAAGGAAACCCTGTTATTGATGAAGAACATCCAAAGGAGTAGCTGCAATAAAGAGAAATCAATGAAAAGACAAAATTCTACTGTGTTTCCACTAAGAGACAAAACATGGATAAAGACTAAATGATATTTTAAATTGTAACATATTGGGGGTAGGTAGAACCCTAGGTTATAGTGAATTATGGCTAGAAAATGTAATTCAATCTTGGCCAAATGTTCTACTTTTGAAACACTATAAATAGGGGGGGCCTCCTCTCATTTGAAGGGAGAGTTGAGTTGTTGTAAAGACATGCTACATAAATTGCAATAGAAATACATTGATTTTGGTACATTTATGGATTTCTTCTCATGTTTTATGATTATTCTCTCATAAGCTAAAGATTTTGTTCGATTTACTTTGCTGGTCTAGTTCCCTTTCAGTCAACTTTGGTAGATTTAGTAATGCTGTTCTTTATTGTAAATATTTTTGCTATGTAGATGCTTTTCTTGTCAATACTTTTGGTCATTTTCTATTGGTAGATGGCTGTGCAAAGTTAGTCTAGACGTTGATTTTAAAGCTGCCTCTCTTTTTTTATGCATATGTGTGGTGAATTAATGATAAAACATCTACAATCCTTAGAATATAGCATAGGTTTCATGATATTGTGAAATTTCTAGTTAAGTAAAATTATATTTTAAGGAAACTATCCATAGTAGAAGCCTCCATGATCACTGTCCATTCATAGTTGTAGGTCCAAGAACTTGCTCTCTTCCCTACCCTTTTTCCTTTTTTTTTCTTTTCTTTAATAAATAACCTATGCTAAGCTTCATTGCACACTGTAAAGCCAAAACTTAAAACAAAATTGAGTTCAAGACTATTGTTTGAACCTACAATAAAGTATAGTAATTTCCCATCCTAACAACTCTATTCATAGATCCAATTCTTGTGTAGCTTAGTCCATGTAAGTCTACCTTGTGATTACTAGAAAAATCACATCAACATGAATTGATATATTCCAAGCATTGTCAAGACCTGACATTAGAGACCTTGGGATAGTGTTCTACAATCTGATTGTGGAAGATTGTCTTTCAAGAGAGGTGATGCACCTATGCATTACCTGTGTTGAGAAGCGCATAAAATAAACATCAACAGTATCATTTTTTGTTCTTGTGTTATTTATTCAATTGGCTCCTTCAAGGAAGGATTAAAATCCTTTTAATAAGTCATAAGTAACTTGGTTGTATCAGTTGGGTCAAAAAGTAGAGTTTGTCAATCACGTTCCTACATGTTTATACAAGACATAAACCAACATAAGTGTGCCAAATAGTTTGAATTACAACCAATATAGGTCATTCATCCTATATCTGCATTTGACTCCATTTACCCATTTCATCACATAATTTCATCAAATATATTTTCAAAACCTTACATCTATTAACTAAACATATTAATAAACTTCACCTTGATATTACTTATACAATTTATACCAAATTAGGCTTACATGTTTCCACTCCCAATTTACATTGTGGATAGATTGCTCAAGTAAGCAACACATAATTTAAGTATACTTAATTTTCCTTGGTACACCCTCCTAGGTCTAGCAAATCTTGAAGAGAAGAAGCTTCAAATTAACCAATTGGCCTTTTCTGTTAGCCTAAAATGTACCAAGATCTTTGAAACCTCTCGAGGTTTTCCAACCAACATTTTTGAGAACTAACAGACTCCATAATTTTCACTAGGAACTTTGGTGGTGATGATAGTAATGACACTATGAAAATAAGTGACCACGTTGGAATAGGTATGCTGCATGTTTATATAATCTTTAGCTTTACCAATATTGTTTGATCTGTTATGATCTGGCATAGGGTTCTTGTATATCTTAAGATCTTGGTTAACATTCGGTACCTCAATAGATATGGTGTCATCTTCCATGAGGTCTTGGATAATATTTTTAAGACTCATGTAGTTTGTCATTTTATGTCCTTTGATTTTGTGAAATTCACAAATATACTACTCATTGTACCAGGATCATTTCTCCTGGGGTTCATGGTATTTTTCAAAGTTGGGAAGTGTTATCAAGTTTTACTCTACCAATTTCTTCATGATAGTTTTGATGGGTTCCAAAAATTGTGTGTACTTGCATTTAGGATAGTTGTTCTTATTATGGGTTCACCTTTGTTGCATCTAGGTTTTGTTGATCTAATTTTTTTGAGGAGGTTTTATTTTATTCATAGTTGGTTGACTCTTAGAAACTTGATTGTTGGTTTTTCTAGGAGATCTTAGGACCACCTTAGCATATATCAAACCATCATTTGTTACATTCTTGTTTGTAGCCCAGACACAAGGATTGATATTTGAACTAGTTGATGGGTGATTGTCTTTATAATCTTGGGTATTCCACTGTGAGATTAGAGCTCTATTGATGTTAAGAGATCTAGGGACAAGCTCATCATAAGATGTGATGCACTACATTTTCATATGAAAGGATAAATCTAGATCTAGATTTGGTATGATGATCCCCACTTGCTGTTTGTCTAGAAGAGGCCACTTGATTTTACTATCTCTTTGTCTCCACCATTGTAATAAGTTAGAAAAATATTCTCCTTTCCTTTCCCTGAGACTGTATAGTTCTTCTAGACATACGTCCATGTCAAGATTGAAGGGGAAGTGATCTATCAATTTATCGATAATTTCTTCAAAAGTTTTGATACCAAGAGGAAGTTGAGAAAACCAATCCATGGTAAGACCTATTAAAATTCAAGGGAAGAGGCACATTAAATAACAATAATTTTAGCCCACCTCCATACATATGACATTGAATTATTTGACATTTTCCATAGGAATTCCTCTCCCTTTGTGTTTATCGAATTTGGGGATTTAAAAGTAGGGAGGGAATGATACCATTGTGATGTTTCGATCAAATGGATATGGACCTAGCTTTTGTGAATGCGGTTTCTTCATCTTTCCCATCTAAAGATTCTACATTTCTCATGACAACACCTTGAGTTGTGATGCTAGATCATCCTACGGGTTTGGTGTAGGAACATATGTTGGGATGATGGATGATTTGTAGGTGGGAGTTCGATATGATAAAATTTTGTATGGTGTATACAATGGTGTGGGATTATGTGAGGGTGATTGAGGTGTTGATGTATATTTTCCTAGTTCATTTGTATTGATGATGTTCTATTGAATATTATAGTAGGAACTTGTAGTTTTTGTTGTTGTTGGGCATACTATTGAGCTAGTAAGGCCTGTTGTTATTGTTGCACCAAAAGGGATTGTTGTTGGGATTTTTGTTGTTGTTGTTGCATCATGAAGGGTTTTTGTTGGAATCAATGTTGCTTTTGTGATACTAAGGATGCTTGATGGGATTTCTATTATTATTGTTCTAAGGCTCCCTATTTTTCTGCTTTAATGCTGCTTGTTGTTGTTGTGTTGCTTTTTTTGCTTCTAAAGTTGCTTCTTGTTGTTGTTGTTGTTGTGATACTAAGGCTTCTTGCTATTGTTGTTGTTGTTTTTTTTGTTGGGCTAAGGCTTCTTTTTGTTGTTGTGTTTCTTGTTGTGCCACTAAGGTTGCTTGTTGTTGTTGGTGTTTTCATGATTCTAAGGATGCTTGCTATTGTTGTTGTTGTTTTTGTTGTTTGATGGATTGTTGATAAACCTATCATGCTTTTGTTAAAGCTAAGGAATACACTTGCAATGTAGGATTAGATTGTTTTTGGGACACTTGTTATGGATTGTGGGTGTTGATTTTTTGGATGGTTTGTGAGCTAATGATGAGAGGGATGTTTTTTTTTTTATGAACCAAACTTGATCTTATCCATCACCTATGAATATGTCAAAATTTAATTATCAGTAAAGGTAAGGATTGGCCAACACCTAAGTAAGGATTCTAAGGCCTTACTTCTTCACTTTGCACTCTGTGAGACCCAAGAGGGTAATACTAAACATGCTCATATGATATTCCTTAAACAAGAGAGTTTCAATACACAGATGAATTCCTCCAAAGTGGAAGTGGGTAAAATTCATTGAAGGTTTGGCTGACCTATCAAAATATTGTCATCCATTACCAAGAATAATGCAATGCTTCAGGTTGGGATATTATAATTGAAATAATTTATGATTTTATTCTCATTTTGAACCTTTGGATCGGTGTGCTACTAGCTCAATTTACTATAATATAAGCCAATGAAAGGGACTAGTGCCTCATCCATGGTATGATGGAGTCACCTTTGTAATTGATTAATAATACTAGAACAACTCAACTGAGTAGTTTCTGGATTATTGATATACTACCTTATATCATTCAATTCACTATTTCTAAAATATAGCTTGTTAGTAAATCCTACATACTTTCCTCACAAACCCATGAACTTAATTTAACATTAAATAAATACTTTGAATTGAGGCATAAATAAAATCATTCATTCAATTTAAAAAATGAAAGATAAATGAAACTATCATCAACAATTTCATTCATAATCTGCAAGGGAATTACATAGGAGAACATATATCTTGAAACTAGTATTTTTACTACTGATGTTACTATAAAACCATTTAAAAACATTACATCATAACTCATACAATAAAATTGTCCTTGGTATATTCATCAATCTACCTATTTAAATTTATGTTTCCTTTTGAGCTTAGCATGCTCACCTAGACCATTCTGAGACAAAAAACTTGAACCCTCATAATTAGCCCTAAAATTCCTTTTATAAAACAAGGGAGCAACAAGCATGCAACTGAAATATGATTACATTTCACATTTCATTTCAAAACTAATTTCAATCATATTTGAGATATTCCTTGAGATGGTTATATGTAATCATTTGCATAATAGGGGAAAGTAAAAGAAAAAATTCTCCAAAATTTGTCGAAGGAAAGAAGCCACATCACCCACAAGGTATTGTTAGTCATTGTTGCAATATCCAAATCGAGGAAAAATATTCTTCACCAGAAAATGAGGTGAAAAACTACACACTTCCAAGAAAAATCATATCGAACAAAAAAAATCCACATCAGAATGGTAGAGTAAAAGACCAGAATCACAGATACATTTAAGGAATAAATCATTTTGTAGTGGCAATGGTGTCATTGAAAACAAAAATAAGGAGGAGAAAATACTCTGAGTCATGAAGATCAGAATAAGCTCGACCACCCCTTGTTCATGATGCAACCAGAGGAGCCATCACCACATCCTCATCAAAGTTATCATACAGTACTAGAGAGAAGATAATGGTTGTATCTTGAGTCAATGTCACCTCCATCATCTAAAGGGGTATCAGAGAGAACATTGGGAGAATTATATTCTCCTAGGAAAGCCTTGTGACTCTTGTTTCTTTTCCTTTCCTTACTCATAGGCTCAACTAGCTCCTTGCCTTTAAACTTGACCATTTCTTCTCAATTGGTGTTGTTTCTTAAATTGTAGGTACTTTGGACAGTTGCTTTCTTCCTTTAATGATGGGCCTTCTTTTTACCCTTTAGAGCCATAGAAGTCACAGGGACTTCTTTCTCATCCAAAGACATATCCTCATGACATTCAAACACACTAATTCATCTAGACCTCCTAGTTGGTTGAATTGACTCACCCAGCTTAACCATTTTGCAAAACAAAGGGTAGAAGCTATACCAAATCTATATTGAGTGAAGAAAATCAACCTTAAGTCCTAAATTAAAATTGTAGGAAAACACACCCATAGACCCAGACAATTTCAACAAGCCCTTGAAATATAAAAATCCTAGATGAACTCAAGCATGAAATAAAATAGAGCCCACACAAAAAACCAACTCACCTAGGATAAAACATCAATATCCTTTGTAATTGAAAACTTGACACCCACACACTCCATAACCCACACTTCACATTCTCTATAGATTGAAAATGGTGAGATCAAACTATAACATAGGAAAACACGCAAGATTAAGAAATACAATGCAATAAACTCAAATCTAAACCTACGCTAACAACAAAGAAAAATGGAAATATAAAAAGCATAAATAACAGAAAGATCTCACTAGACATTTGTGTAATTCAATGCATAATGTTGATTGCACTTCTCCATTTTGTCAAATGATAATATCCCTCAGATTTCTCTTAAGTATGCAAATATGGCCTATTGATAATGATTAGAAAAACATTAAAGATTCTTACAGCTGCTTCCAAAGAGTAAATATTTTGGGAGGGGTAATAATGATGAAGGTAAAGCCAATTTATAGAAAAAATGACTTTCAAATGATTGGCTCAGATTAAAAGATAAATTGATTATCATGATTAAAATATGTGTCATGCATTAAGATTAGATTTAGATGAGTGTGAGTGAAAAAACATAAATTATGGAGATTAAATTAAATAATAATTTAATCTTTAGTGGAAAATAGAAGAATAAAGACTGCATGTAAAGATAAAAATTGAAATAGATAGAAGATGAGAATACGTTAATTAAATAATTAAATTTATTTAATTAATAAAGGTTTGCACATATAAGATAAGAATAGATCTAGATAACTGATTTATTAAGACATAAAGTTTGTTTGTTAGAAATAATCAGATATTAAATCACCAAATAAGTGAATGATCAAATTAGATCTAGACATAAGTGATAAACAAATTTTTAGATAACCAAGCGATTATCTAATTATAGAAGAATATGCTAGGAATAATTCATTTTATGAATTAAATAATTCATTTTATGAATTAAATAATTATTTAATTCAACATTTGAGATTTTAGGATTAAATAAATGAATATTTATTTAATTAAATGGAGAAAAGTCTAACGAATAATTAAATAATTTTAGATGATTATTTAATTATAGTTGAAAATGTGATGAGGGTAAATTAAATAACAATTTATTTAATATTTAGAAAGAATATATATTTAATTACAAACGTAGTCAAATAAAAAATATTTATTTAATTAGTTAAGAAGAGATAAATGTGAAAATAAATAAATAAAATAATTAAAGTTATTTAATTAATAGAGGACATAGGTTTTTATTAAATAATTAACATTATTTAATAATGAAGATGCTAGAATTATGCAGATGTTAAGAGTCATAGACCTAAGACAATATTTGGTGTTTATAGTTTCCCCCTCTTTGATACAATGCAATTTATTGCATTGTGTCAAAGAATATTTATCAAAAATATGCCTTAGTGAAAGGGAGAATGAGGAGGCAATGGTATGCCCCCTTCGAGAGGATAGGTGGGTTTAAAGAAAATGAGTTTTCTCTCAACATGGATGAGAGAACTAGAAGATGAAGGAAAATGGGGTAGAGGTACACAGATAAGGGTGGTGAAGATGCCGAAAAGAAGAAATGTTAGAGCGAAAAAATATGAATAGTAGCATAGAAGACATGTATGTTAGCATGGAAAACATAGATGTTAAAAGAATCTCAAAATCTTCAATACTTTGTCAAATACATACTAGGCCTTGCATTAAATAATCATTAGGTGTTAAATAATACAAATAGATAACAAAAACCATGATATGAGATAGACCAAGGTGTGCAAGGTCATCCATCTGCTAAAAATAGACATTCATAGACAAGGAGTGTCTTAACTCATATTAAGGGAAAAATGGCCCCAGTATTTTTGTCAATAAAAACCATAAATAAAAACCAAATAACAATATGAGTCATGAGACATAATCATTCCTCTACATCCTTCTTGGGACATCCTTGAGAAAGCTAGTAACCTGACTCCAAGACAAAGCCAAAACACAGTTGACAAACAACAGCCAAAGAAAAAGAGTCCCCAGACATCTTTGCTTCTCTAAATCCTTCTTTGGAAATCCTCTAGAAAGCTAGTAACCAGACTTGAAGAAAAATCCAAATGAAAAGACAGGAAAAAACAAGCCATAAAGTCAATAGCCAGTAAAAATATTTTCCAAAATTTGATTTGTTTGTTGTTTGTTTGTTTGTTTGACAAAGCCTTATTTTAGGAAAGACACATATTGCATAAGACATCGAGTCTAGTTTCAATCATGTGACCACCTATTTAAGGCAAAGATTAAGCCTGGTTTAAGAAAGACATATCGTACAAGATATCTAGTGTGGTTTTGATCATTTGGCCACCTGCTCAAGGCAATGATGAAGCTTGGTTTCAGAAAGAAACATATCATATAAGACACTGAGCCTTGTTTTGATCATGTCACCACCTGTTTAAGGCACTATAAACATTTGAATAAATGATAATGTCTGTTGTCAAGAAGGACACATCTTGTATAGGACATAATTTTATTGTTTTGGAAATTTGTTTGGTTTGAATTGATGAAATTGTTGACTTGTTTGTCTTGTTGATGTGTGACTTATCTTGATGTTTTGACCATTGTTTGTGTGTGATAATAGTGTCTGAATTATGTTGATTGGAATGATGTACCCTAAAGGACTGATCTAGTGCGGCCATGGGGGCTCATTGATTGATGTCCTTTCCTATCTTATATATGTAGAGACCTCATAGTTTGACAAAACCATTGACTTTGATGTACAAAGAAATAGTCATTATTTTATGTGTGTGATACGTGACAAACCTAGAAAGATGAACCTAATGCCTTAGGGTGCATCAGGTGATTCCTTTGCCTATGTTCAATCGTAGAGGCAATGTGTAGTTTGACAATGTCTATGACTGAATGACACAATTGACTTTGACTCCATTTTTGGGATTTTTAAATGATATCTGAATGTTTTTGGATTTTGACATGTTTTGATTTTTTATGTCTATTTGTGGTTTTATGATTTTTTATAATTTTTCTTTAGGATATTTTATGATGTTTTTGGATTTTTTCTAGGACATTTTATGATGTATCCAAATGACATAGGTAAAGTATTTGCCCCCAGTTGGGTATAAGACCAATAGGATGGGATGGGGATGTGGAGGGTACTTGATGTCAATTGTTCCAAGTTATGGAAAGGACAACCATTTATTATGGGTGATGATAGAGAAATCAGATTGGAATGATGGTAGATGAAGGAGCAAAGTCGAATACACATGGAATTTGTTTGCAAGGTTTTCACCATGGTACTTATCCAAAGTGACATTGAAGTGGTTTTCACTCTTGGACGAATTATTTCTCTCTACTATTTTGTCACTTTTTTATTTTTTTTGGTGTTACAAAGATGCCTGTTTGCTAGGTTTTCATCAAGGTAACATTTTTTTGTTTTTCCAATTTTTTGTAGGTTTTATGATTAAGACAAGGCTTTGAGAAGCTATGCATAGAACCTCTTCAAATGAAGGTTGTTGATTGGTGTTGATATTGGTTCTCCTTCAGGGGTAGATATTTTATATTCTCTTGATCCAAAGACTTCTGTAACAATGTAAGGTACTAATTAGTTTGGTTTAAAATTGCTTGGTTTTTCTCTTTCTGCTTGATTCTTTGGATTTTTCATTAAGACCAGGTCACCAATGTCAAAATTTTGACTCAAGAATTTCCCATTATAGTTGCAACAAAGATGTTTTTTATATGCTTGGAGATGATCTAATGCCTTTTCTCTTAATTTTTTGGGTAATTATATCTCATGCAATCTTGACACACGATACTATTGTCAATATGCCCTTTCAAAGATACCCTTAGGGAAGGAATTTAGACCTCAATAGGAAAGACAACTTCAAAACAAAATACTAAAGAGTACGGGGTTGCACCAGTGGGAGTGAAAATTCTTATGCGGTAGGCCCATAGTGCAAGGTTAAGCCATAAATTCCAGTCACGACCAACATCATTGACATCATTTTTAAGGATTTTGATGATTGTTTTGTTTGATGCCTCAACTTGGTCGCTACCTGGTGGATAGTATGGAGTGGAAAAGTGGTGTTGGCTATGGAATTCTTCATAGACATGGTAGAATTATTGGTTTTTAAATGGGTGGCCATTATCCATGATTATGGATTAAGGAACACCATATTGACAAATGATGTAATTAAGACTTGGAAATTTGTGTTCCGGTAATGTAGGTCATAGGAATGGCTTTGATCCTCTTGGTAAATTATTTGGTTGCAGTAATGATGAAATTATGGCAACTGGAGGATGAAGGATTTATCTTACTAATGAGATCAATTCCCCATTGGGGAAAGGGCCATGGTGAAGTTATTGGATGGAGCTCCTGTGATAGTGCATTTATCAAGTCTCCATGAATCTAACACTGTCGACATTTCTTGATAAAGATGTATGAGTAATTTTCCATAGTAGGAAAATAATAGACTAGTATCATAATATTTTTAGCCAAGGTGGGACCACCAGAATGGGATCCACATATAACCCTATGTACCACATGTAAGGTTTCTTGTGCTATTTCAACATCGAGACATCTCAACAAGGTGTTGTCTAGGGAACGTCTATAAAGGGCATCTCCAGTGATGGTATACTTGGAATACTTATGGATAAATGTATTGTGTTGGTTGTTCGAAAGGTCTAAGGGTAGGATTTGGGAATAAAGGTATCATATATTTATTTCTACCATGGGGAAGTGGGATCAACAAGTTCACACACCATCACAAAATCTGAGATGTCAAAGGTAGGGACAAAAAGTTGTTCTACCAAAAAATTGAATTTAAGCATGTTTCTAAGTATATCCAAGAGTGAACCAATGGTTTCCATTACATTTGCTGCCCTGTTCTGAATGCAGGGTATTTGATGAAAGTTTATGCTATCAAAATATTGCTTAAAACTATATATCTTATGCTTGTATGGGGAAAGCTTCTTATCTTTAGATTCATATTCATCACTAACTTGTTAGACTACCAAATAATATTCTCCATAAACTTGTAAGTGTTTAATATTCCATTTGATTGCCATTCCTAATCCTATTATAAGAGCCTCATATTCTTCTATTTTATTCATGCATGGAAAAGCAATTATGAATGACTTAGGAATAGTGTTTCCTTGTGGTGTGACAAACAATATGCCTACTCTTGAACCATGATTTGTATGGAGCCCATCAAAGAATAACTTCCATGTTGTTCTTATGTCAATGGTGAAGATAAAATCATCAGGAAAATCTAAAACTATAGGATTATCTACCTTCATTGGTGCATCCACCAGCTGATCAAAAATTATGTGTCCTTTTATATATTTTATTTCTACATACTGGATGCCATATTCACTGAGTATCATTACCCATTTAGCTAGTCAACATGTTAATTTTGCTTTAATTAGGAGATACTTCAAAGGATTTATCTTTTCCACCAACATGGTTTGATGGTTTAACATGTAGTGCCTAATTTTTTGAGTATCAAAAACTACTACAAGACAAGCACATTTTATGTGATTGTAGTTTATCTCATATCCTACCGAAGTATGGTTGATATAGTACATTTCTCTTTCATGACCGTCATTATCATTTTGTGCGAGTAAGGCTCCTAGCATTGATGTAGTTTTTCAAATCTAGAGTATCAGAGGTCGTGCATTTGTAGGTGGCATTAACACTAGTGGTGTAAGTAGGTTATCTTTGATCTTTTGAAAAGCTTCTTGGAATTTTTCTATCCAAACAAATGGTACCCCTTTTTGAAGTAGATTTTGGAAGGGATGTATCCTATTTGCTAATTGCACTATGAATCATCTAATAGACTATAGTATCCCTTGTAGTGTCCTCAACTAAATTATGTTGGATGGTGGAGGCATGTCCATTATATCTTTCAATTTTGTTGGGTCCACCTCCATTCCTTATCTAGATATAATGTATCCTAGAATTTTTCCTTATTACACGCGAAATACACATTTTTTTTGGATTTAGCCTCACTTTGTATTCTTCTAGTCTTTGAAATATCTTATCTAGGACCTATAAATGGTCAACGCTTTTCACTAATCTAGAGAAATTTTAGGAGTCTTAATTACCTTTAGATCAATCAGATTTTTAGGAAAATCACCTTTGCAAATTTTAGAATAGGCCAACTTTCCATACATTGGATAAGCCCTTGCTTCAATGAAAATTGTCATTGAACTTTGTCACTTTCCACACATATCCTTTGTCATCTTGGTGAGTATTTCTAGCTCAACAGTCTAGTTTGGGAACTCACTTTTATCTGTTAGTCTTACAAAAGGTCCCTTGAAAAAAATATTGAAGCCTTGGTCAAAATTTAGATGGTTAGTAACTTCTTTTAAAATCTTCCAAAATTGATTACCTTAAAATTGAGCTTACACTTTTGCAAACTAGTATGTCTACCACTATGACTAAATGATACCTAAAGGATGCAATTGTGAAAAGTATGAGAAAATCATTTTGGTTTCTATAGTGAGATCACTATGAAAGGATAAATCAGAGACTGATATGACTATTTGACCTTGGGCTATGATGGTGAAATTCATTTTTTCAAGTAATTAGGAAATTGTGGTTCAAGATGAAAAATGTGTCTCAAAAATTAATAGATGTGATTCTTAGTGTCATAAGTGGTTTTCTGGTAAACTATGTCTTAGGTCTATGATAGGTAGATGCATCATTCTAGACTGCAACTACGGCTCACAAAATTAAATATGTCACAATGTTTGTCAGATGTGGTTTTCAGTCTCACAAGTTGTTTATTGGTAGAATATGTCTCAAGTTTATGACAGGCATATGCATTGTTCCAGACTACAAATGTGACTCTCAAGATTAGATGTATCACAGAAGGTTTCAAATGTGGCTTTCTAGTAACAGAGGTGCTAGCAGGTTTGACATATGTGACTCAGTAAAAGAAGATGTGGTTTTCTGCTAAATAAATGTGACTCAATATGGCAGATGTGATTTACTTGTAGACAGATGTAGCTTAGTTTAAAAGATGTGAGTTTCTGATTAACAGATGTGGTTTTCAGGTAAATTGTAGGTTTAAGTCAATCTATTTTTTTATCGAATTTTGGCAAATAAAGACAATCAGAAAACACTTTGTTTCAGGTTTGATGAACATGAACATGGATAATTCTAGAAGACAAGTATGATCCTAAGGCTGGCAATGATAATATCTATTGAATTCTCACTTGGGTTTCCCCATCTATGGTTATTCAGAGTGGATGATTAGAAGCTTGACCACACTGGCTCCCCCTCATATGACACTCACTTCTTAGCTCATCCAAGCTTCAGTTATCATGAATCTCCCACGACAAAATTTTCATCTCTACTAAGAACTGCATGTATGCAAGATGACTTCAATGGTCTTGCTGGTTCTCAAAAACATTGGTTTGAACCACGAGAGGTTTCCAAGCTCTCATAATGCCTTTGGCCAACTAACAAGGCCAATTAATGCAATTGTACCTTTTACTCTTCAGGTTCTACTAAATCTAGGCGGGTGCACCTATGTGTATGTTGTAGATTTAAGATGTGCTTCTTGGTTGATCAATCTATCCACAATGGCAAAGGGAAGTGGACAAATAAAATTACTACAACTACTCCTACTCCTACTGCACAAATGAAAGGTTTTTTGAATAAATTGTTTGATATGGATTTGTATCTCTGGGTTGTCATAGATCAGTGCCTTCTATCCACATGGGAAATGGAGTCAAAATGATATGTGTTTCCTCATATTGGCTTAGCTCTAGTTGTTAGGCACTCTCAAAATTCTATGGCTAGCATAAAAATTCACTAAGTCTATGAATTGCATAAACAATGCTGGAATGTTTCTCTATCAGGTTCTTCTTTTACTATACAAAAGAAATATCAAAACCACTATGATTTATCAAGAGAATTTTAATTCTGACTTGCAGACACTAGTTAATTAAATCACACAAAATGAGAATGCATTTTGATAAACTAGAGATATGCTTGATATGTTGATTTAAATGATTAAAAGATCCCAAGTTGGAGACAACTGAAAAATAAAGAATATGAATTTTATTTATCACAACAACTGAACACCAAAAGAAAATCAGCAATTTAACATATCTTCTCCATTGATTCTGCTTCAAGAAAGTCTATCATTATTTACATTCCAGTCCCTTCTCGGGAAAATTCTAACTCCTACAGTCTAACTACTGCCTTCTTTTTCTTCTTCCCCTAACTCCCCTCTATCCTTCAGATTTTTGCAAATATTTATACATTACAACTCAAGGGTCGTGACACTTCATTTTTTTGGTTATGGTCGTTTGAATTTTCTAACAAGAAATAAAATATTTGATTAATTTCCTTACTGGAAAATCAAATAATTTTTACATAGTTCACCTTTGATTTATTACTTTATACCTTTTACCACCCTTTAAAATTCATATCTTTCCCTTAATACATTTATTTCGCATGGCTTACTTTTATTTACCGCTGCACCATGGGCTTTGACCTTACCTCCTGTGGTAACACGGTGACCGGCTCCACACTGACTGTCGCCGCTTGCTAAACTTCTACTACTACTACCCATGTACAGTACCGTGGTGACATGTTAATCATCATTTCCACTACTTCCTCCACTATTACCGTGTTACCGTGGTTTGTATTCGGACCTTCCGCGGTATCATGGTATATGTCTTCGCTGCTCCCTTTGATGTCGCCTTACCCTTTACCATGCTACTACTGTCATTGGCTTGACCACCAGCGGTACCACGATAAGACTTTGACTACCTTCTCTAACCGCTCACCACTACCTTTGCCGGTTGCTAATGGTTTACCACAGTCACCATGGTTTGTGGTTTAATTGTGCGTGGTACCGTGGTAAACACTTTATGCCTGCTGCTTCGTTATTGACTGCCTGTCCTTGCCGAGTGTTTGACTATTTACCGCACTACCGTAGTGTATGACTTAACCATGTGCAATAGCATGGTAAGCACTTTATGCCTGCCTGCTAACCACTACCGCCATATCGCAGGCCCATTTATGGGAGGCCATGCTAAAGCAGTAAATGAAATTTTTAAATAAATGCTAGTCAGCAGTATATGGCACAAGGTAAATATGAAAAAAAATGATTTTTTAATGGAAAATATAGCAAATGAAAGGGAATTTGAATGGGAGTGAATCAGTATATGAAAAATAGGAAAGTGATAGGTTCCAATGAGAATAAAACCCTAGGATTTTTATGGATTTTTTTATGGAAATTTGTGAGAAAACCTTAGGGTTTTAGATGGAAAAAATTAGTTCTAATAGGTCTGACCTCTTGCACCGACAAATAGATGGATTTTTGGTTAATCTACAAATAATTGGCTTTGTAGTAAGGGTACCCATTCAGAAGGCCATGCAAGAGGAAAGATTACCTCCAATAAGGAGGCTTCCCAACTTGTAGATATTACACTCTATAGGTTTTGGCGCACCACAAGGGTACTGAGAGAATCACTATCACTTACTTGTCTGCAAGAAGTCATGTAATGCCAAGTTTTCCTCAACATTAAAACTTGTATACCAGTCAAGAGTAGCTTGGCTTTAGCTCATCACCAGTTTTGAGTTGCTTTAGTGTGATTGTTTTTTCCCACCAAAGCAAGCTCAGATCTAGAGTTGATAACAATTTCTCTTACACCTAGGATCACACAAGCGCATAAGGGGAGAGGATAATTTTTGTATCAAATCAAGATTCTAACTAACAAAATGTGCAAATGCACCAAACACAAAGAACAATGATTTATTTTATGCACCAAATGAAAGCATGATGTAATCTAATAAGACAATCAAATTTAAAAATCCAATCTTTGACAAGCATTCTATAAAAGGGTATGTGTAGGATCATCATGGAAAAAATAGGCCCTTAAGTGGCGATAAAAATTCAGAAAATCGGAGTTAGGCAACTTGACATAAAACTTTGAATAAGTTATCCATATTATTTCAAAAATATGGAAAAGTAGAATCTATAGAAAATTGAATGTAGTTTCTAAACTACTAGATTTCTTTTAAAAAAAAATCTATTTGGTGAAAATTTGAAATTTCAATACAGTAGCACTTAAATTTCAGGGAAAAAATAAGTAGGTGTCTATCTGACCACCCTAACCACAATAAAATGATAATAATTTTTTATAATATTTTAGATATAAGTAGAGGAATCATGTCCCAATGTGATAAATATCTTTTTGTAATTTTTTTTTAGGTAAATAATTAATTATGACTTTTTTATTATTATTTTTTTTAAATATAAAAAATCGTATGTTTGACCACCTTAACTTGGTCAAAAATTCATGAAATTCATTTTTTTTAATCCTATAGAATGCGAAGCATAGAACGTGACACAAGTTTCAGATTGAAAAAATGTGATACCATTTGAAAACTATAGATGTTTTTCAACTAGCCTATGAATTGGGACTTTAGTCGTAATTCAAATAGAAAATGAATAATAATTATTTATTAAATTAAAAGTAAAGAATAATTTATATCAAGGTGGAAATCTGGGAATCTCCTTTAGAAAACCTTTTTGTATCATAAATTTGGGTAACGAAAAATTCATCATCCACATGGGCCATCATATCACTTACATATCGCCACCTTTTGGCCCATCATGATCCTACACATACCCAAAACAATTCATTAGTATTTTGATCTTTGTCTTCATCAATCATCCTGCAAACATTATTTGTATATTTGTCTTCTATGAAACATCATACAAACACTATTTCTATGTTTCTCTTCTATGAAACGTCTTGCAAACACTATAGTAACTCCTCAAGAACATGCGTTGTAAACTCTGAATTAGTCATAATGAAAACTACAATTAAAAATTCGAAATTTGGACATCAATTTTTTTTATACTAATCAAATGTGTCACATCGATGCACAAATACATCGTGAAATATCAGATACATTACACAAAGTCAGATGCATCAAAGGAAGCCAAAGATGCATCAAAAAAAGTTAGATGCATCACAATAAGCCACAAATGCATCACAAGAAGCCACAAATGCATCATTCTGGCTTGCAAATGTGTCACTTCAGCTTGCAGCCGCAAAAGTTCCATGTTTTTCTTGTAAAAAATGTTACCTTTAACCAAAATCTGCAGTATAATATATTAAAATTCATCTCTCGACCCTTTTAGATGCAACCATGCTATCTATTTGACCTCAAAAGACTCCCAAATGTGTGATTTTCAAGATTATTCAAAAGTGAATACACCCTTCAATATAAAAAACACCAAAAACATCCAAACAAAGAATGCCAATCAAGAGGGTTAGTAGTTCACGTCAAGTTCAACAATGTAACACAAAAAAAAAAAAAAGCAAGATTAAGCAATATGATGCAAAGAAAATCAAATCTAGACCTATGCTAACAACAAAGAACACTAGAAATATAAAAAACATAAATAACAAAAAGATCTCATCAAACATCTATGTAATTCCATGAATAACCTCGATTGCACACTTCTCCATTTTACCGTTGTATGATAATTGGCCTCAAATTTCTCGTAAGTATGTAAAAATGGCCTATTGATAATGATTAGCAAAACGTTGAAGATTCTTAAAGTTGCTTCCAAAAAGTATAAAGATTTCGGGAGGGGTAATAATGATGATGGTAAAGCATAAATGATGGAGATTAAATTAAATAATAATTTAATCTTCAGTGGAAACTAGAAGAATAAAGACTACATGTAAAGATAAAATTTGAAATAAATAGAAAATGAGAGTAAATCAATTAAATAAATAAAGTTATTTAATTAATAAAAGTTTTCATGTAGAAGATAAGAATAATTCTAGATAACCGACTGATTAAGACAAGAATTTTGTTTGTTAGAAATAATCAGATATTAAATCACTAGATAATTGAATGATCAAACTAGATCTAGACATAAGTGATAAACAACTAATTAGATAACTACTTGATTATCTAATCATACAAGAATATGCTAGGAATAATTATTTTTATGAATTAAATAATTGTTTAATTCAACATTTGAGATTTTAGTATTAAATATATAAAGATTTATTTAATTAAATGGAGAAAAGGCTAAGGAATAATTGAATAATTTTAGATGATTATTAAACTATAGTTGAAAATGTGATGAGGGTAAATTAAATAGCAATTTATTTAATTTTTAGAAAGAAGATATATTTAATTAGAGACATAATTAAATAAATAATATTTATTTAATTAGTTAATAAGAGATAAAGGTGAAAATTAATTAATTAAATAATTAGATTTATTTAATTAATAGAGGACATAAGACATTATTAAATAATTAACATTATTTAATTATTAAGATGTTATAACTATGCATAAGCTAAGAGTCGTAGGCCTAAGCCAATATTTGGTGTCTACACAAATGGCAAGCACTTTGTATTAAATAGATGATTTGGAGCATGTAGCAGTTAATGATTGAAGAGATTGTCTCACAAGAGAGTTGATAACTGAGCAACTTAACTTTGAATATGGACCATCAATCTTTGATGATTTAAAACTTCATCAATGGCAACCTTGAACACCATTTCCAACCTTTTACAACTTGTTTCTAAAAACCAATGAAATGGGCCAAAAAGCTACTATGTCCTCCCTTAATCTTCATTAGTCACCTACGATTTGACAATTAACATGCATCACCAACCTTGATCCATGAATTTTCATCTATATCGGTGATGTACATAGAGATGACACTTGAAGAGAATATTCCCTAGAACATCACATCGCATGTCATGGATTTACTTTCTCTCTTGTAGGTTCTAATAGCGATGTGAGAATTCTCATGATAAGATCTCAATTGTTAGATCTAAGACTCATAGTTGATGATGTTGCCTTTTCATCACATATTGTGGATTCATGCTTCATTCTTGAGATCACATCAGTGATGAGAGATAAGGTGATAGAGTAGGATCAAGACACGTGCACCTACGTGAAAAATTAATGGCAAAATATACATCACTCATAAGAGCATTTCAAATCAGAAAAATAAAGTTTGAACAAATGACCTCATCGCTCATCACCAAGTTGAAACATTAGTGTTAAAATGGATCTGTGATGAGTGATAGGAGAAAACCAAAGGTCATCGTGCGTTGTTGATTTAACATTGAACATTCAAAACCTATTTGTGATGTTTGTAATGAAGGAGACACTGATCATCACTCATCACACATTTGAATTCTCATTTCAAAATCCATCAACAATGTGTGATAAATGGGATGGTGATCAGGTCATTAAGTGAAGAATTTGGCATGTGCCCATAAGTTTTTTAAGAGGGGGAACCACCTAGGATGACGAAGAAAAGGCCTCCAAGACTTAGAAAATAATATTTTCAAAGGATGTAAAGGCCAAATAAGGTTATTTGATAAACCTTATAAAATATAAAAGTATCAGACCTAGGTATGAGGGGCAAGTCACCCCACGAGTTTGAATGACTCAAGATGTTTTAAGATGACCAAAAATAGGCAACATAAGGTCAATGAGGAAACATAACATCGACCAAGCCAAAGACTTAGGGATTTGAAAATAGAGCAAGGAAATTCTAATGGCAAGAGCCATGAGCAAAAATCTAAGTGTAGGCACATAGAAAATGACCAACTTGTTTAGAGTTATAAAAAAATAAAACCAAAATTCAAGGGTTCCATCAAGAGGTTGGGAGTTCCCTTGGTTTAACATTCCTTGTAAGATGGTTTATTAAGGTGGAGAAATGTAATTTTGAGGTGCCATTTTATTTTTCATAGTGAAGACGACCGTGGGAAAAGATGAGGATAATGCCATTAGATTTTTCAATAGTAATGACACACTAGGACTTTAAATCCATTGATTAAAAATATTCCCTTGTACCAAGATTTGAGGATTTCCTTGCAATAAAGATGTGGACAAAGTATTAATTGGGTTGATGGGATTAATCACCAAGGGATTTTTTGATTCAGGTTGATGATGGATGGAATGGACATGTTTTGTGATACCAATGGTGTAGATGAAATATTTGGGGGATTGGATAAAGATATCCCTATTTATGCTAAGGGTTTATTTTTCATTATGGTGTTGGCATGTGCTTGCAGGTCAATTTGTAACAATTGGTCCACACTTCCTTGAAAGATATAGGGCACACTTGTGGTAATTGTGGGGATGGATGAAAATGGGTACCCTTGATATGTTGATGTTGTCATGGATTCATGAAGTGTAAGTGGTTAGTGTTGATGTTGGGGGTGTTCAGGAATGGTAGAAGTGCCAAATTTTGGTGTACAAGTACTGGATGGATGTCTCTTGAGGGTACCAACAAGTGTATTGCTTTCAAATGGAAGAGTTAGACCAAAGTCCCTGGAAAGACTAGGAGTAGATGTTTCATTCAGTCCTAGTGATGGAGTTATTAAACCTTGTCGGAAAGGTTGTGCAACAAAATATGGGGAAATCAGAGCAACATTTTCTAAGGCTTGATATTCTTGTTTGTACTCTAGGATTTCCTCCTTAGTAAGTCCAAGTGGGTTATTTGTAATGTCTTCATTCTCATACAATCCTGATGGAGATGATGGTTGTTGAGATGGGGTAACTTGACTTCTCAGATTAAATTCTAAAGGATTCAGATCACTTGAGATAAATGTGACTTTGGTTTTCTCCATGATTCTCCTATGTTGCATTCTTGTCTTTACCAGAATTTTTGGGTCACCTTTGGGAGAGTTGTATTGAGATTTGTAATTTTTGAGCTCTCTAGTTGACTCAAATCTAGGTAAAAGGGGTTCTCTAAATATTTTTGGAGCAATTATGATAATAGCAGATGAAAATATGGGTGATATGGAAAGTGATCTTTGAAATCATTTTGGGACAACACTTTAGACTCGAGTTTTATGTTTTGATGTTTAGGATAAAGGATATGTTTATGAACTTGGAAACATTTAGGGTAGACTTGTGACCTTCAAGATAAAATAGTTCATAGATGATAACTAACTCAACTAAGTACATGGAAAAGGGTACATTTCACATACAAATATCTATGTTAGGGATTGTTTTGATAGATGTTTAAGTCAAAAACTATTGGTGTATTCGAAAGTTTTGAAAAGTTTGGTGAAGTGAAGACTAAAATTTGACAAGGGGATGAGTGAATTTTTTGAGCCAATGCTTACTTAAATTCAACCTTTGTTTGATAAGACCATAGTAGTGAGAAACATGATAGACATATAAATTTTTTGAATCCTAAAGACCCAATGTTTTAGAGAAGTTCAAAATTGTGAAAAAGACCAGGGTTTTGACTATAAAAGAAGGGATACAAGTTTGGATTGTTCCCTGAAGCACATTTGTAGAAGTTGTATAACAACCTAGCTCTAGTTTCATGATGTTCTAAAAGATATTTCTTAAGATATTTTGGACTAAGATGCCTAAGTGTTAAATGATGACCTATAAACCTTCTTTTGGGGATCCTAACTTTTCATGAGCTCATTTAGAAATATTTCAAGTTCATGGAAGAAAGAAGGATATTTATTGTCACATGGGTGGTGGTAATATGGGCCTTCCAACCTCAATATCAATTTTTTCCTCTTCTTCATCTAATATATTTTTTGTGTTTCTTTTTTTTCAAAAGTGAAGCTTCTCAAACTACTAATGATATCAGTTTTTTCTCTACTAATGAGTTCGAAGTTTGGTTGAATGATAGCACCTTCAAGATCAGGTTATTCTATGGGATAAATTAGTCTCCAAGTGGTCATGTGGGGTTAAATTTTTCAATTTATCTTTCTTAAGTGAATTCATTTTACCACGAACACTTGTCTTGATTATGTTTTCAAAGTAAAATTACTATGTCAAAAACATAAAAAAATTCACTATGTCCATTTCATGAAAAGGATGAAGTTCAAGCCATAGTTGCTTATATTAACTCTAGAAAATATGGATTGATATATAAGTCAAGATATATAGAAATCTCTAACTACATAAATCCTTAGGACAGGCATTAATATCAAGGCTATTTCAAAAGGTATTCATACTCAGACCAAAGGGTTTGAAATTTGGAGGAAAATTGTGAATGTTTGTTTGCAACATTTTGGAACCAAGCAAATTATTAAAATGACTCTCAAGAATTTACAATCCTACATTGAAATGGAAATACTTGTTGAGTCCCAACTTTGATTTCTCTAAACACTAAGACAATATGAATAGGTAGATATTTGGTGACACTGGCACCCCTCCATGACACACACTTCTCGGGACCACCAAATCTCAAAATCCTTAAGATCTAAAGATCCTATAGATTTTTTTTTCAAAAATGAATAGTATAGATGTGGGGTGGATTTAGAACAACCATTCTTGCACCAACAAGAATTAAGAATTTTTAGTAACTAAACAATTTGGTTCTTAGTAACAAACCAAGAAGACCCAGTTGTATACACACTCACTTTACCACTTAAGGCTCTTACTACTGTTCTCATTCCACTTAAGGCATGGTACTAGGTGCAATATGTTATATAGTATAGGATAGAAGGTACTTTCTACTGATTTACCGACCTTTAATATAGCTCGCCAGTAAATGTGCTTGCAACAAATTTCCTACGAGTTTCTCATTGTGGGGTGTGTCTGATTGCAATTCCTCTCTTAAGGGCACAAAAAATAACATAAATATGTACTTAACTATTTATATTCAACCGAGATTGCATGAAGTACAAGGGGATTCGGTACATACTATAAGTGCACACAAACAATGAGGTACACTTGGAGTGTTTCTCTTCACCTGAGATTGCAAAAAGTGTAAGGGGATTGGATACACACTACAAGTGTGTCACAACAAAGCAAGCACTCATTCATTTTAACCTTTAAATCTAAGATGAATTCATTTTATGCACCAAATGAAATGTTAAGTTTCATTTTTCTATTCTCAAACCCAAAAGACAATGATGAGATGAGGGTTCAATTTTAGTCCTATTTGAGCATTCTTTTTAAACCCAAATGAAAATTAGTGAGATCCGAAAGCATAAAATGAAAAGCATAATAAATTGGGTTATAATTTCCCCTAAGCATCAAAATCTTGTTATAGTTTAAAATTTTAAGATGAGAATACTTCTTCACTTCAAAATTTAACGTCCAACTTGCAAAACCCAGTTATTCTAAAAAACAAAACAATATTAGAGGCATGTTAGTAATCAAATGATGTGAAAAAAATTAAAAGAGATTCTTAAAAATAATAGTCAAATTTCTTACTAGACTTGAGTATCGCTATTCATGATAGTGTCAATTTGGTGAACTCGGGCATCACTCAGTAGAGAAACTAGTTACGACGATAACATCATTGTTTAAGGTGTGTCATCATTTATAAATCTTTGATAACTCTAAATAGTATTAGCATCATCATTTTTTTAATCAACATCATGATATTAAATAGGTTTTGTTGTTTTAGATGATGATAGTATCACTATATGGCAACACCCAACAAAGGTGTCGCTGAAATTATTTTGGGTGTTGTTGTTTCTTGTAAAAATCAAAATAAATAGAATTCAAGATAGATAGCGATTAAATTTGATCAATTTTTCCCTCCTTCAAGAACCAAAATGTGATTGTAAGGATTAGTATTGGATAATTACACTTGATCCATGAAGAATCAAAGCATAATGAATCCATTAGCATGAAATCTCAACAATACCATTCAATTGAAGATTAAAAAAAAAATTCCTCAAACTAAGAATTCTAAACTATGAAAACATTAAAATGTCTACTCTAATCCATCTGAAACTTATCCCATTGTGAGATTGGTGTCATGTTGATGTGAAAAAATGACCCTTTCCCAATCTCGTGGATAAATGAGCTTGCCTCAATCAATTTTATCGAATAAAAGTGATGGTATGATAGTGATATTTTTATGAAAACATGATTTTAATTTAAATAAGCATGATGCAAGATAATTGAACATGATTTTATTCTAGTCTAAATGAGATTTAAACTAAAAATATTCAAACCCTAGTATTTAATTAGCTAAATGGATGCATTATAGAAGCCATTAATGGAAGCTAAGCTATTATGTAACTAATTTAAACTAAAATATGTTAAATGTGTGTAATTATGAGTGTGAGTGTGAGTGATTTTAATAGCATAAGTTTTCTATTTGAAAGATGGATCCATTTGTCTCCAAATAGTGGCCTATTTATAGGAGAGGAAATGAGAAAAGAAGGGTCTAGATCAAAAATTATAATCAATGGTCAAGGATGAAAGAAATTGGAGGCATGGATCATTGATTCTCATCAACGGATGAGAATGCAAGAGATATTTCATCAAGGGTTCTCATTCCCTCAAACAAACACACTTTTGACTTGTACAATAGGTCAAAAGTTAACTTGGACAAGGAGTTACAAGTTAACTTGCACATGAAACTAATTGAGAATATTCCCTTTTCTAAATGATTGGACGAGAGAGAATTTTCTTTGGAATATTCTCCTGGGTGAGGAAAAATTATATTTTGCAAATTAAAACAAAGTTTATTTGTGCAAAAGGGGAAGGAATATTCCATGTCAATATTCCCCTTTTGGAGGAATGTGCAAAGGAGGTATATTCCCCTACAAGTGGGAGGGAATTTAGATTTAATTGATAATTAAAGAATATTAATTATGCAATTAGGGGATTAGAATAATTAAGATGACATTCATTAAATAAAATGGTTTAATGAAAGGGGGAAAGGTGAAATGACATTTAATTAAATACCTTAGGTTTATTTAATTAAATAAGAATATTTGGGGATTTAAATTATATAACTTGATGTATTTAATTTTATAAAATCAAATGTTAGTATGAGAGGGGATGAATTAACCTAATTAAAATAATTAGATTAATACATGAAAATGACATAATTAATTAAATAGCTAGGCTAATTTAACTAATTAAACGAAAAGAGGATGGGTTTCATGAGGAAATGAAGTTAGTATATCTAATTTGAGTGCATGATATAGATCAAGATATTTTTTCAGTGTCTATGCATGTACAAATAGTTTTTACAAGGTTTATAGCTAAATTGTTTGTACTTTTGAGAGAGGGGATTTTTAAAACTTCATTAGGGATTCAGATTACTATGTAGTGGCTTTACAACAGATTAAAGGTGCCTTGTGATACAATCAATAATTTTGGAGCATTATAAAGGATCAATCACTCTCTGGAGACAGACTTGGAGATGTAGCTAATTATGGTGAACTCCACTAACAATTTTTAATCTTTTTGTCTTCTCTTATGTTTTCATATTCCTACTATTTTAATCATTTTAATGTCTTTTGAAAAGCATTTGAAATTAAGTTGAGATCTTGAATTTTTATTATACAAATTAAAATTCACTAATAAATAGTCAGAGATCCTAATTGTTGGTGTAATTAAATGTTTTGTGCCTTGTCCTAGGTCATAATTACACCTTAGTAAAGTTTACTTAGGGACCACATAGGAGTTGTTGGAGAATTTCCACCTTTGGTGGACTTATCTTCTTATTACTTTATCACCTCCACCTTTCATGGACATATCATGTGATTAGGTTTCCACCTTTTGTGGGTGATCCACTATTTGTGGTGGTTATCACATTATCACTTTCCACTTTAGGTGGAGTGATAGCTTTTCATTGTTGTCTCATGTCATAATATTATGACACTTTTCATAATCTTATGCACTCCTATGTTCTCACCTTGGCTATATAACCAAGGGGTCTCATTGTAAAATCAAGCAATTCCATTATCATTGACATTGAATACAATTTATTCTTGTCATATTATTATCTCTTCTTTGTGCTTTCTATTTGGTCCATAGATCTTGGCATCCATAGCCAATTCTAACACTAATGGATTAGGTTCAACTTTGTGAATGTGTCATTCTCGTCTATGGGTGCAGTGCAAGAAGAAAATTTGTGCACTTTATAGTTGTGTCGTATCACACTTGACTACCTACCCTACCTTAGAAACTATAGTGCACCATGATAGTTGCAGTGAATTGAAATCAAATGCATTGCTCGTGAAGGAAATTATGGTGAATTGCATTCACCACAATCATCTGCTAAAGTTTCTAGGTCCTAAAATTGCATGAAAAATAAGAAAAATGAAGTGGGTATGGGGTCCCCTATGCCCTCTAGCCATCAAAATCTATGAACATGATGTTCATAGTGCTCGATGTGTGGAACTAGTGACATCTTGGCAACTATTATCTTTCAGAGCTCCTCAATCTCTAAACTCAAAAAGCACAAATGAGTCTTTTTCCCACTCCAATTTTTATTTATAGGTAATCAAAATTAGGGTTTACACTAGGGTTTGTACTGGATGCACTTTTGAGAGGCTTCAAACCTAAATTTCACCACCCCAAAGGTCTGAAATATAATTTTTTTTGTCACCATTGCATTCTTGGCTATCAAATTCACTTATCCGAACAATTTTCAATTTTTTTGAATTTTTTAGAAAATTTACAAAAAAAATCTAAGGGGGCATAGGTCCACCCTACTTACTTAGGGCATATTTTGATTGAATTTATTTGACATGGTGCAATAAAATACATTGTATCAAAGAGGGGGAAAATATAGACACTAAAATTGTCCTAGGCCTAGGATTTTTAAAATCCCCTTTCTTCTTTGATAATTAAATAATTTTAATTATTTAATTATTGTCTAATGTCATACGTCTTCTATTAATTAAATAATTTTAACTATTTAATTAATTCATTTATATAATTCTATTTCCTCTTTTGATCAATTAAATAAGTTTTATTTATTTAATTATTATCGTCTTTCCTACTATAATTAAATAATTATGCCAATTATTTAATTATTTATTTATCCTTTTTCTACCATTAATTAATTAATTTTCATTGAATTAATGACTTACTTTTCTGTAACTATTTGAATTAAATTGCTATTTAATTAAAAATTTAACTTGTCGTTTTCCTCTATAATTAAATAATGTTTCTGTTAGTTAAAATTTACTTTCCTTCTCAAATTAAATGATTTTTGGAACTATTTAGTTTCCTCTTTTTCATGTTGTTTTCTCTCTATCGGTCTTATCCTTATATCTTCTTGTCTCATCTAATCTCAACCCTTGATTGAATTATTTTATTCAATCTCAAATATTTATTTCTTATATTTTCCCTAACCCTATCAAATTTCATTCTTTTCCATTGATTAACATATCTTTTTGACATTTAATCTTGGTCATGCATTGCCATTTGTCTTTCTATAAAAGACACATGTTATTGTCATTTTTAGGGTGGAAGCTCATGCACAAATACATTCTATTAGGAAGACAACTACTTTAATATTTTTTATCATAGACATAGGCTACTATTTGGATACTCATATCTGAGGTCATCAAATAAATCCAAGCTAAATGGAGAAGGACAATGGAGGTCAAGCAACCATGGCATAGGTAATGTTTAATTTGTGTTTATGTTTCTTATTTTGGATTGTGCTTCAATGTTAATATAGGTTTTTAGGGTTTGATTTATATTTGATTATACTTTCAACCTTGAATTTTCCTAGATTATACCTAGATTATAGTACACTCAAATCATCATGTAATTGGTTTTTCACAAAATTATATAATTATTATTAAATTTACTTTAGAGGTTGTTAAAAGATAATTTGAACACCCTCCTAGATATTAGACTACTCTTTGACAATAAGACATACCCTAGTTCATATTATTCTTCTAAGTTTTGCTAATAGCGTTGAGTACTTGGGCATGATACAAAACATTGTGTGTTCCAAAGACATATATTTAAGGATCATATAGATAGCGATAACAATTGACTTTATAGTATGAAGCAGAATCCAAAATTTTTTATTGCTAAGACCAAAAATCCCTTATAGATTTACACAAAACCTTTTCAATCTAATTCTTCTAATTTTATCACTAATTCTTCATATACTCCATATGATGATGTTGCATAGGTGATCATGGTATCCATCACTCTGATCTCCACTCCAATTCAAAAGGTTAATATTCTTGACATATCTTTCATAGCTAATGAATTTCCTTATCACAAAGAATACTCTCCTTTTTTAATTCCTACTTAGGTCAATGGTAATATTGTTAGTAGTGTTATGTTTGATCCTTCTAAAAAATCCACTCTTTATTAATGGCCTACATAAAATAAGATACCATGAGTGTAAGGATACCATTTGTACACATGATCATCTTTCTCTTTCCCCTATGAAATCCATATCTCTATCATTCCTTGTGGGAACTACAAGTATTTCTTCAATATTTTTCGTGATATGAGAATAAAACTTATTCAAAGTAAAACTAGGCATCCCTTTGATATTTTTGATGAATATTGGCACTGTAAACACATAAAAATAACCTAGGCCTAAAAGCTTTAGTTTTTACATGACTTATCATATTTCTTCTCAACATAATTAAAATATTTAATTATGTCCTATAGTCCAAATTCAACTATTAATTAAATAATTCTTAATTGTTTAATTAATTCATGTCTTTTATTCCTCCTAATTATTTAAATAAATAAATAAAATTTATTTATTTAATTGCATCACTAATTTCCTATAATTAAATAAATTCAAAAATTTATTTTATTATTATTTACTTTATTATCTTCCTCCTAATTATTTAAATAAATAAAATTACATTTATTTATTTAAATACATCATTAATTTCCTATGTCTCTCTATAATTAAATAAATGCCCAAATTTATTTAATTATTATTCACTTTATCTTTTTCCTCTATAATTAAATAATTATAATTAATTATTTAACTGTCCATTCATCTTTCCCTCTAAAATTTTAATAAAATCATTTATTTAAATTACCATTCCCATTTTCCCCTAACTAAATAATTAAAAATCATTATTTATTGTCTTGGCCCCACCTCTTTTGAATTAAATTAATTTTTAATTCAAAAGGTCAACAGTTCCTCCTAAATCAAATAGTTTTAAATTCTTATTTGATTCTCCAACAATATTTTTCCATGCGCAATATCCTCTTGTCATATGCATTCCTATCCATTGATTAAATTTTCCTAAAATTAAATCATAGCCCTTTATTTAAAATTTTACCCTAATTCTTCCCTAAACCTAATTGCTAGTCTGTCTAGAGTTTTCTTTCAATTTCTTCAAGTATTTTTAGTTTCCTTCTTTTTTATTCTAGTAGAATAGGGTTTTTTAGTTACTAATGTTATATTGAAAGCATGTGGCGTGTTGGAGGAGGATGCTAACTTTACTTTTTTCTCATTTTTATAAAGTCTTTCATGTTCAAGCAACAAAAAAACAACTACAACTTGCATTTCACATTCATGGGTTAAAATGAACTGCATTTAGACTCATTGGGTCTAAAAAGAACACAACCTACATCTACACTCATCAAGGTAAAAATATAATTGCATTTTCATAGCATTGGGCTAAAAAGAACCTTGTTAGTTTCATGATAAGTTGGGTTAAAATTTACAAACAAACAATAACTACAAATTTCATTTCACATTCATTGGTTAAAATGAACTGTATTTACATTCAATAGGTTTAAAAAGAGTAGAACGTGCATCTACACTCATCAAGGCTAAAATATAGTTTCATTTTTATAGCATTGGGCTAAAAAGTACCTTGTTTGTTTCACAATAAGTTGGGTTTAAAATTAACTATTTTTTGGAGTGTTTTGTTGTATGGTAGTAATTTTTTAGTGTGTATGCACTTCTCTCATGCCTCACAGTGATCTTGAGAGTCAAAATAACTCAAATATTATTTCTTCACCACATGCACATTTTGATTTGGGCATTAAAATGAACAATCTTGCGAGTGTGAAGTGAAATATTTGTGTATGCACACTCCTTGCACCTTTCTGCAATCTTGGATGATCAAAAACAAAGTTTTCAATTCTCTTTTATGTACCCATTATTACAGGGCCTTTCACCCCACTTTGAAAGGTGGGAATGATCCAAGTGGTAATGGGATAAAGCCAAGCTCTTTCGAATCGCTATATAAATTTAGGATTGCAAGGAAAGTCTACAATCAATGGGAAGTGGTACATGATAGCTCTTCCCTAGTTTCTTTATGATGCAAACATCCCTTTTTATAAGTTTTGGGACCTCTTGAGGGATTTTATCATAGTATCCCCTGAATCAGATGCCCTTACTAAAAATATTTGTGTAGCAAGCTAAAATACTTCTATCTATTGGTATAGGAGGTTGGACCTCTAGATTCATCCCACACTTTCATGGTTCATTTTAGAGATGAAAAATTTCTTGAGATCTTTGTGGTATTAGGGAATTCAAAACTTGGTAAGCCCTTGAAATGAGTTTTGTGCAAGGGGGAACTAGTGCTACCAATTTACTAATCTATTCACTTTGAATAGGCAAAATTAGAGAAACCCAAGTGGGAATCCAATAGATATTGTCCTTTCCAACCATAGGATTTGTGCAATTATTTTAAAAGTGACTATGCAAAACAACCCAACAAAAAAATAAAGTGTTTGTCAAAGTGATTGCTGAATTAATGAACAAATAAACACCTCTACAATCTATAAAACTATAATCAGATTGAAACAAATTTACAACCTTATCAAAATTGCAGAAAAACTAGACTTTGTTCATTGTGAAACACAAATGAGACTTTGTGAACCACAAATGATTATGGTTCAATGCAATTGTTAAATAAAACTGTGCATTTGACAAATTTAAATATGTATGTTAAACCTATAATTCAATTACTATCTTAAACAATGCATCTATCCTTCGTAATACAATTGTGACCTTAAACACCACAATTACCTACCACTCAAAACAAAAACTATCATTGCCACAATCCAAAATAAATAAATTAATATCTGCCTCTGATTACCGTTTTATAGTGATCTCTTTATGAAAACCACAAGGATTTGCTAAAATTTTCCACCATTTCACCTTTTAGTTTGTCATCTAGTATTAACAGTAGGCATACCATTGAAAGCTTTAGTTATTTTAGGATTCCTAATCACATTTAGCCTAGTCAAACTATTAAGACATTATCTTTGTAGATTTTAGAATATTCCAACTTTCCATAGTTTGTACAAACCATTTCTTAAAGAAAATATTGTCATTGGACCAAACCACTTTTCACACCTATAGTCTTTGTCATTTTGGTTGATTCGTTTCTAGCTCATAAGTATAGTTTTGGAAACTCATTTCTTCTCTTTGTCATTTCACTTGGTCTCACAAAAGGGTCCTTTGACAATTCAAAATTGAAACATTGGCTAAACTTTGGATGGTTATTAGACCTCTTCTAAAATATCCCAAGGATGATGACCTTCAGAGCTTTCTTATAGCTTTAATTTAGAACACTTCCATAACATATTTTTCCATTGCAATAGAATATCAAAACTCTCTCATTTTAAGACACGATCATTTATGACCTTGCATTGAACATTTCTCTTAAACATTATTATCACTTTGCATCCCTCATAAAAAATTTTGTCACCTCACATTGGTCAACCAACATCCTCTTTAGAAATTTTTGTCATATTGCATTAGGACATTCTTCATTTCTTATTCCAAAAGGACCAAAAATATAGTTACATTAGCATTGAATCTTAATTTCAAAAAAATCAAAAAACATATACTTAGCTGATACCATTTCCATCCATAGACCTAGTTCCTTATCATTTTCATTTCCCCTTTTTTTTTGAGCACATATTAGATGGTTGAGACTAGGTTACAAAAAAGGAGAAGATACATGGGCCTTTTTGGAAAAGAAGATGGTCTTTACAACCATACTAGTGACATGAACCTAAATTCCACTTCACGTACAACTCACCATAATCCCAAAATGGGATCTACCTCCAACAACCCTTTCAATGAAACAAATATTGGACATCTATCACACAACAATCCTCTTGAGGAATTCATTCATAGAGATGGAAATGGAAATGTGCTTATAGAAGACGTAGAGGTTTCTGCCCAAAATTCAGAAGTAGCCTCTTTCGTAGATGAAATACTCATGATAGATCCACAAGGATAGTTATCCAAGCTCTTACATGAAGGATTTAAATTACCCCATGGATTTTTTGTCAACACCTTGAGAGTAGAATAACCTAGTCATGAGACACAAACTAGTCAAACTCCATCAACACCGCAACATGGTGCTACCACTACTTCTATTGGTATGAAAAATCAAAGTGCACCCAACATGATCAATACAACATGTGATTTTGGGACACCAACTATATCACAAAACACATCTAACCAATGCCAAAAGTGTCTAAAATTGTGTCACAAACTATTGGATCAAGATTTTCTACATATGGATCTTCATCCAATGGTATGGGGATGTCCTCATTTAATCCCTTTTCAAGAAAACAAATAGGAAAATTTTCCATTCAAGGACCTTAACCTAACACCAATACCATGTCACAAGGTCCTAAAATTAATAGGAACACTAATGGCCCTCATAGAAAAAACATGAGCTTCCCACTGACCATATATATCAATTTAGAGAAGGACGTCAAGTGTCAAAACATATGAACATGTCACAAACAAGTCACAACCCACTCGGTCATCAAAAAACACATGGAAAACACATTGTTCAAATGCAATTTAATGCTACTTGACCACATATACAAACATACACTTCCCATATTCATACAAATTCTCAACATCGACATGTTCCAACTCAAAACATGACATCTTAGCAAATGGGAATGCATGGAATTACTATTGACAACATGTGTGATGCCACCAACAATCCAATAGTGGATGCATTAACTACCCAACTAGTTTTATTACAAAAGAAAGTAGAGAATATGCATCTATCAAACAAGAAGGCTTATACATCCTTTCACTTGCATCCATATCCTTTTGACACAAGCTTATACATGCCACCATTCCCTCCAAGATATGTTGTCCCAAATTTCTCTAAATACAAAGGAAAGACAAACCCTATTCAACATATAAGAGAATTTACAACTACTTATGTAGATGTGGCATATGAACACACTTATTTGATGAGACTTTTTCCTAGGAGTCTCATAGGTCCCACACTCAATTGGTTTGCACTTCTTCCTAAAGGGATAAGATCATGGGATAAAATTTCCAACAAATTTGTAGAAAAATATGCTTATAACATTGACATTGATATTACAATCACCACACGATGTAAGACAACACTATTGGAGTTGATAAAAAATAACCCATAGAACCTAATGGACACCTGCAATCAAATAACCTATCACATCAAGAGGAAAACTATAGCACAAAGGAGGTTCTCTAAAAATCCTTAAGAAAAAATATGCATAATAGAATGAATAATATACAATGAGATCAATCCTTATAAAAGGATATTGAGAGACCCTAAAGAAACCCTAAAGGAATGCATTTAATAATTAGAATCATTATTAAATGCCTACAAAATGCAAAATAAGTTTATCTTAAGAGGAATAAAAGGTGACTTAATTAAATAATTAAGTAAAAGCAACCTTTTAATCTAAAAAACATAAGAAGAATCTGGTGAAACATTCATTCCTTTCTTTCAATGATGGTGAAGCTTGGGAATCTAACGTCTAGTTGAAATCCCCCAAAAAAAGAAGGTACACATGTTTTTTCAAAACCTTGTTGGACCTTTAAAATATAAATTCAAGGCAATTTTTGTACAAATTTCATAGACCTTCTTGAAAAGGGTGTCCAACTTGAAAAGGTCCTCATCACACAAGGAAAACTTAAGTACCCTATTAAGAACAAAAACATGAACACGACCAATGCTAAGAACAAGTATTGAGTCAAAAATAAACATGTTACCAATGATGATGTCGTCAATGCTAAATCAGTGAATACAACTAGTCTTGCAATATCAACCACAAAAAAATCCCCCATCTATCCCAACACCTATAGTAATTTCAGCTCAAAGCAACCAAGACCAAGGTCAACAAAGGCAAACTAGACAATTCCCAAAACAACGCACATACACCCCCTTGGGAGAACCTATTGAATTTTTCGTCAAGAAGCTAAAGAATATGACCTAGGATAGTCTAAAGCATAATGGTGGGATGAAGAAACCTTCTATGATTACCATAGAGAAAAATGACATAAAAAATCATATAAGATCTAATTGAGAATGGTTACATCAAATTTAATGGTCAACAATAATCTTCCAATACTAACCATCCCATTCATAAGAATCCACTACAAGATCATGGTTGAGTAAATCCATCCTCGTCAGGTCAAAAGACTAATAATCAATCTAACTACACTCATGTTGCCTTTGATTAATCGGGTGGGCCTATAATCAATCACCTTTAAGCTGCTAATGAATATGTCAATTCCATCACCATAAAAAATACTCCTGAATGCAATGTCACCACTCGGCAAGCCAAAATCATGATACCTGGCACTTCTACTAAGCCATCATAGCCTAAAGGGAAATTTAACCTTATAAATCAATTGGGTAAAAGCCCTGCATAGATTTCTATACTTGTACTTTTTCACATCTCTCCTACACAAAAAACTATCCTTAACAAAGCTTTAAAAGAGGATTTAGTCACAAAAAAATTGATGTCAACCGATTTGAAGCTATGGTTGGTTATTAGGCCAATTCCCACCAATTCACTTTCTCGGACCAAGACTACCCCATGCCTAAGCCATACCACAATGATGCATTACACATTGAAGTTTTCATTCACAAACACAAGGTCAAATGAGTCTAAGTAGATGGAAGAGATGGATTGAATATATGCTCCTTAAAATTGGTCAAGAAATTAGGCTTCTCTTATGTAAGTGCATATTCCACTAAAAATATTGAAATCAAAGCTTATGCTAATGAGGAGAAATCTTCTAAGGGCATTATCATGCTCCCTATTCATGATGGGCCAACAATCATAGAAACAACATGCCAGGTCTTGGATCTTGAATTTTCCTACAACTTCATCCTTGGTAGACCTTGGATTCACACACTGAAGGTTGTATCATCCACATATCACCAATTTCTAAAGTTCCCCTATAACGACACTAAGATTACCATAAACGGGGATCTTGATCCCTTTGAATATTACACCAACTAAAGGAGCATTTATGAACATCAAGTTCCTATTAATTATGAAGCTTCAATATCCACCTCATCCCAATATTTTTATGAATCTACACTTACCAAGTCATCGAATTCCACTACTTCAACCTCCACCATACCATCCGCTTCCACCATTCCAATTGTTGATCCAAACATCAAGATATATGACAAAGGTTGTGGCAATAATAGCCTGACTACTTCCTATTGCATCACAAAGATACCTAAGTCTCCCTAGTCTTATGGTAGGCCTTGCTTCAAAATAGAACCCAATTTTTTCTTTAAAGTTCCTCCCACCACCAATTTCACAAAATAGGGAGAGGTAAACAAAGAAGACATTGATGATATTTCAGATTGGATTTAAAAAGATGAGGAAGATATACCACCTCTACTAGTGCAAAAAAATGGTAAAGGCTTTGAGATAATGAAGGAAAAAGGATATGATGGAATCAGTGGTCTTGGTATAAACAAAAATGGAATTAGAGAACCCCTAATACTATCTAAAAGACCAAAGAATCTAGGGTTAGGGTTTAGGCTAGTCAATATTGGATCCACGTATCCTTGTGATTTCAAGTGAGGGTGTAATTTATTTTGAAAATTTCAATATATTCGATGAATCCTATACTAAGACTGACTCTCATGAGTGGGAATATATTTCTAATAAATCCCTTAGTGACTATGATCTTGAAGAAAAATTTCAAGAACTAGGTAAACCTTCTTTTGAGGAAATATTCAAAGAAGAGTTTAAAATTGGTTCACCATAAAATCCTTCTTATGAAAATCCAAAAATATTGATGAATAAACAAGTGTAGATAAGAACCTTTTGGACATATGACTCCTGTGACAATGACAAACCTAAATTGCCATCTGACCCTTCTACCTTTCTCTTCCCCAATCCTGACCTCCCCCATGAATCCAATTTACTTGAGATCATTGAGGATGAAGTTTGAATGGAATCATCCTTGAATCTTGATGATAATAATGTCTTTACCCTTTGAACCTCCACTACATGCTCTCAGCATCATCTCTAGCTTTTGTTAACAACAATGATCGTATCTCCCTCATACATCCACAACTAATTGATTGGGATCAATAGGACCCGCTTACCATGGACATTTTTTAGAATGAAAAAGCTATAATTGAATTCATGAGACAATGCAAAAGGAATACTAGGTGGGGACCATAAAGCTAGATTTACTATAGATCTCAATTTTATGGCATATTTTAGAGAGACTATTCAACCCTCTAGTCGCAAAAGTAATAAAAATAAAACAATAAAAGATGCATCCTTAGGTGAAAAATGAAAGGCACCTTATGACAAAAAAAAAATATAAAAGAAAAGAAGTATCCAAAGGTGAAAACCTCTTTAAGGTGCCTAAGGATGGAGGGTTTTAATTTCCCCCCATTACTCAGCATAAATTGTCCATGCTAATTGAAGATACCATAGAAGTCAATATAGGCACACCTAAAAATGCCAAAATGATTCTAATTGTAGCCTCATTGAAAAAAAAGGAAAGGCCTAAGTTTCAAGATTTCTTCACAAAATGTTGGGTCAACTTCACTTGGTCCTATGCTAATATGCCAAGACTAGATCCACAATTAGTCTAACATCATTATCCCTTACTTCCAGATGAAAAAACAGTCAAAAAAAAACTCTAGAAGATGCACCCATAAATCACCTTGCTTGTAAAAGCTAAGCTCAAAAATTTGTTATATGTTGGGTTCATAAAATCTATAGATAATGCCAACTAGATATTGAACCTTGTACCTATCACCACATTGAATGGTCAAATCTGCATCTGTGCAGACTTCTAGGATTTGAGCAAATCTTTCCGAAAGGATGATTTTCCACTCTCCATTATAGATATCATAGTGGATCTCATAGAAAAATATGAGATGTTGTATCTTATGAATGATTTCTCGGGATACAATTAGATCTGTATCACCCTAGAAGATCAACATAAAACATAATTCATTTATCCCTGGGGTACATACTATTATAATTTCATTCCTTTTAGACTAAGAATGTAGGTGAAACTTACCAATAGGCTATGAACATGATATTTCATGATATAATGCACACATTAATGGAGGACTACATTGATGATCTCCTAGCCAAATCCCTAATATGAGGTGATCACATAAACGTGTTAAAAAAAATATTCAAGAGGTTGGAAGAGTATAATGTCCATCTCAACCCTAAGAAGTGCATCTTCGATGTGACTTCGGGTAAGCTCCTAGGGTACACAGTCTCTCACTGGGGCATTGAGGTTGACCCAACTAAGGTAAAACTAGTGTTGGATATGCTTGCACCAAAAGAAATCAATGAGCTCAGAACATTATAGGGAAGATTGCAATCCATTAGACATTTCATTGCATAGTTGGCCGATACATGTCAACCATTCCAATACCTGTTATGCAAGGGAATCCCCTTTATGTGGACAAATAAATTTGAAGCTCATTTTAAACAAATCAAATTCTATCTTTTGACACCATCAGTCCTAATACCACCCATTGATGGGAATCCTTTGATATTGTATATTTCTACAACCACTTCCACACTTGGGGCATTACTTGCACAAAAATATCATGAGGAAAAGGAAAGAGAAATATATTACATCAGTCACACTTTTTTTGGGTATAAAGAGAACTATACTTCCATTGAATGTGCATGCCTCATAGTAGTATTTGATGCTAAAAAATTGAGACATTATATGTTGAATCTTAAAACAAAATTAGTGGCTAAGATAGATCCATTGAAGTACCTTCTCTATCAGGAAACATTAAGAGGATGATTGAAAAATGGGTCATTATACTGAGTGAATATGACATACAATATGTAGAATACAAATAAATATAAGGACAAGTCATAGAAAATAAACTCACTGATGTGCCAATAAAAGGTGATCGCCCATTGGTAGATGATTTTCCAAATGAATCCATCTTTCATGTGGAACTTCAATTACGTTGGAAAATTTATTTTGAGGGGTCCCATATAGGTCATGGTTCAGGAGCAAGTATATTATTTGTCACACCTCAAGGAGATTCTATTCCTAAATCATTTCACATTGCATTTCCATGCACTAATAATGTCATTGAATATGCAACATTTTTGACAAGAATTTGGATGGCACTTAAGTGGAAAATTAAAGAACTAATATTTTTTGAAAATTCTTAGTTAGTTATCAGCAAAGTCAATGATGATTATGACACCAAGGATGAGAATTTTATGCCTTACAAATGCATGGTGGATGGTTTCATGTCATACTTCTATATGATTTATTTTGAGTATATTTTTTGACAATAGAAGAAAAGTAGCATATTTTATGGCCATAATCGGATATCTCTTGGATATCCCTACTAATGTGACACAATTTTAGTTGTTATTAGAATAGCTATTGGTTCCTACCTATGACATTTCTCAGTCCAAAATGGTTTACAAAATTTTTGGTCCTAATTCCCCTTGCTATCAGGACATATAAAATTACTTACATTCCCATATTCTAACACCAACCCTTTCCAATAGCTATCACAAGTCCTTTATTCACAAATTTGCCTGCTATACCATCATTAGTGATATCCTTTATAGATGTTGATTTAACAATACCCTCCTCCAATGTCTTGACACAAAAGAAGAACAAATAAAATTATGTGAGGTACATGAGGGTATATGCTGATCCCATTTGAATGGGCCAACTTTAGCCAAGAAGATCATGAGACTTGGGTACTATTGGCCAACCATGGAAAATGATTATTTTAGTTCATGAGAAGGTGTCATCAATCTCAGGTACACAGTGACCTCATTCATGCACTTGCACAAGAACTATGACCAATCACTTCCCCTTGGCCCTTTGCAAAATGGGAACTCGACTTCATCCAACAACCACAAAATTCACTATTACTGCAACTAAATATTTCATAAAATGGATCGAGGCCATTCCTCTCACCTACATAACAGATTTTTTTTCCCAAATTCATCCTTAACTATATCATATGCTGGTATGGTGCTCCCCAATCTATCATCATAGATAATTGTCATCCTTTTAAAAACTAGGATGTTCGTGAGCTTTGTGAGAAATTTCATATTCAACATATTTTCTCCATGCCATATTACCCATAAGGTAACAACCAAGCCGAGGCATCCAAAAATACAATAATAAAAATTATTAAGAAGGCTATCAATGAGGTTGGCCATGAATTTCACCTCCAAATTAACACTACTCTATAGGCTTACCAAACTAGAATTTGCACGCCTATGGGAACCACTCTATTTTCTTTGGTCTTTAGATCCAAATCTATCCTGCCCATTGAGATTGAATTCCCCTTCTTATGGGTCTCCATGAAGGGATTGATTTATGATGAGGAATATCATCAGTCCTACTTGCATGAGATAAAAGTATTAGAGGAACACATACAAAATGCCTTGAATCACCTACAAGTATATTAGAATCACCTTCGTTGAAGCTACAATAAAAAATTTATAGTTTGAAGATTTGACATTGGTGACTTGGTCTGAGAAGCTTGGCAAGTTTGAGCCTAATTGACAGGGTCCACACATCATCACTACATCCTTTGGTTTTGGTGCTTACCAGTTATCTACTCCCAAAGGTGAACAATTGTCAGAACCCATAAATAGTTTTCATCTACGCAGGTTTTGCACATAGCATCAAAGAGATTGGTAAGATCTAAAAATATTAAAAAAAAATGAAAAAATGAAAAAATCGTTACCTTGATGAAAACCTAGAAAACAAGTGTCTTGGTGACACAAAAAAATTTAGAAAATATCAAAAAGAATAAAGAGAAATAATCTTTCCAATAGTGAAAAAAACTTCAATGGCGTTTTGGATAAGTACCATGGTGAAAACCTAGCAAACATGAACCATGTGTAGGAATTCTTTGCTTCTCCATCTAGTATCACTCCATCTACCTTTTTCCATAATAAATACCCTATCTTTTGACACCCTCATAACATCCATCATAAAGTCTTTCTATTTCATTTTATGGCTGACAACAGTTGACATCATTCCTCATCCATCATCCACATTTTATCCCACCCAAGACCCATTCCATCTCCTTCATCATGGTTAGTCCTAGACCTAACTAGGGGAAACACCCTTATCCCCTAATTATAGTGGGTCCCACACACAGTCCTATATATCATCAAAATATCTAGAAAATAAAAAAAAATTGACAAAAGACCAAAAAATCAAATATTTGACAAAAGCCAAAACAAATCAAATATTCCCAAAAAAATAAAAAATAAAAATATGTCAAAAATCCAAAAAAATCAAAATATGACAAAAATCCAAAAAAAAAATGTCAAAAATACAAAAAAATTCAAAATTAGTCAAATTCGAGTCATAGTTAGAATGGTTGAACTACATGGTCTCTTTGCATTTTCTATGTAGGCAAGGTCATCATTTGATCTATCACTGACAGGACATGAGTTAATATTTTAGGTTCTTAATATCAAATGGTAATTTCAGCCTAATAAACAAGTCACTTGTTCTTTTCTAAGTCAATCACATTAGTCAGTCCTTGTCATTGTCAAACTACGTTTCCTTTGCAACTAAATGTAGGCAAGGCCATCAATTGATGTGCCCCCAAGGCATCAAGTAGTACTTTTAGGTTTGTCAAATTAAAATCATGACTAAGTCCTTTGTAAATAAAATAAAGTCATGTCATTTTGAACTACAAGGTTTCTACACATTTTCTACATAGGCAAGGCCATCATCAATGTGCCCCCAAGGCCCCTAGGTAAGTATTTTACAGTCCATTGGGTCACATTTAAACATGTCAGTTAGTCTTCAATAAATGAACATGTCAGTCTCGTCTTTGTCGAACTACATTTCTTTTATTGTATTACCTAGGCAAGGCCGTCATTGATGAGCTCTCGAGGTGCCTAGGTCTAGTCCCTTAGGGTTTTTTGATTCAATATTTGTACCATTGTAACATCCTAAATTGGACAACTCTTAAACAAATCTAGGAAACTATTCAGATAACAATTCAACCAAATCGACACCTTAAAGCTAGGCTCACGATCAATTGGGTCATCTAGTCAAACTCGGTCAGACTATCAATTCCTAGTCATTCTTAGGCTATGTCTTTCTAGGGAATGACCCTTGTCAACTATTTCACTTCAGGATATATCTTTCTTGAGCTTTGACACTATCAACCAATATTTTGGGGGGATCCTATCAACACTAGGGATCAACGATCCCAACATCGACTCTATTTTGGATGTGTCCCTCCTAAATTTTACTCCTATACATTTATCCCAAATTAACCTACCTGACACAAAACTATGCTTCATCAACATTGAAATTTAATTATTCATAATCTTGACATCCATAAACACTCTTGGAGAACACTCAAGGAAAAAACTTTGGAAAACATTGTCTTTAAATATGGTCACATTTCTCATTTGATTTTTTTCATCATGATACTATCCATCTTGAGGATGTCCTATACAAGATTGAGAGGATCAAGGATGTTTCATGAATTATCTTTCTTATGAATATCTATGGTTGATTGTGACAAAAGGACCATGGCAATTGGGCTCCATGTATAAGTCATGATCCTCCTTTTCTGCAATTTTTTGTTTTACATGATGGCACAACCTCGCACACCATCGATTTATGTCATATGATGGTGTTTATTTTCCATTGCAATAATTTTCCCAATGGTGATTAATGCAAAACCTATTTTTACTTTAGAAAAATATTGAAGGTCTCTTCTCCACATTAACATCCATCCCCTTTCATCTAATAGTCCCTCTTCTTCTACCCCCCGACAACGTCTTGTGCCACACAAAACACAGTTGCACACATGACCATGTATGAGTTTGCATTAGTAAATTTCACATAGGCTATACATCCCGCATTCGCATAAATCCATTTACATATCATTTGCATTAACATAAAATATAGGCACATTTCCTTTTTATAACTCATACATGTCATTGCTTCACTTAAATACATGATATCTATAATCATACAATAAAGCAGAATCCATACCATAGTCACATCATCCACAATAAGAGAACACTACATTCATAATCATAATCATGAAATTTTATGCATCCATTATTATCTAGGCATCATGCATATATAAAGCATTACCATGTCATCAATAAAAAAAACTCATCATAAAATAGCATCATGCCTAGATACATCACATCACACCCAATACATCATCATAGGAATCATAATGTAGGCACCATCACATAACCATCATAAACCACATGGAATATTCATAAATCATTATGACATTGTCTACATTTGTATATATTTGCATTGACACAAAATAAAATTACATCTCATTATCATAAGCATGTCATCAATAAATGACATCCATAGCACCCTAAAAGTAAATTCATACATCATCATCCATAAAACATACATAATGAGATACTGCATATCATATAAAGAATTAAATGTCATATAATTGCCACCAAAAATTATATATATATATATATATATATATGTTGGATGTTGTGGTTGTGTTACTAATATGTGGTTCTCATTAATGTCAACACTATTAGCATTGGTGATTCTGAAGGTTGTATATGTTTAGGATATTGAGAAAATTAGAATAAATATGTTGCAAATAGTCTATGAAGTTGTGATGATTAGAATGGAGGGAAGTTTTTTAAGTTGTTATTCAAAAGTCGTGCATTAAAGGGTTTGTTGTTGAGCCTATCTAGTATGTTGTCTAGAATGTTTAGTGGTACACATCAAGATGGGAGTGAGTTATGAGTTTATGCATTCCTACGATTATTCTATTACTATAGTAGGTGTTTCTAGAAGAAGAGAATGCAAATTTGTTAAGTTAAGTTGTTGCATATGCTTTTCTAATGATCAATAGTGTTTCTATATCATGTTCTATCATTATGGTACATCCGCGTTGATCGGTGTGTTTGTGATTGAATATTTTTCCTTTATGTGTTCAATTTTTCATGTTCTTGGCCGACATGATGGTGGTAGCGTGTTGTGGATCTTTATGGATTGATTTTTGAATGCCTATCATGTTCTAGGATGTTGATTTAGGTCTTCATTATGTTGTGTCTAACTCAGGTTGGTACTCATTGAAATTTTCTCTTGAATTGGACTAATAGTTTCTTCTTTATTTGTGGCCAATATATTTGTTCATGAAATTTCATGTAGCAGATATAGAAGAGCAATTGTCTCCTCATTTCAAAGTATGTTTGGTGAATGTATGCAAATTTTGAATGAAAAATGTGTGAATAAATATCAAATCATTTGATTTTAGAGTAGAGTGTGAATAATATTGAGCGAACTGTGAAGAAGTGTTTTTGTTCCTAACTGAAATTGTCATTGGGCTTTTGAAGAAGCTAATTTCTTAGTTCAACCTCATTAGATGGATTTAATCTGATTGTTTTATGTAAGGCAATGAGGCTTCCCTTTTGAGTAGTAAGCTATAGGAAGTGTTCTTGAATGCATGTACATTCCTTATTCCTTATTCATTATACTTCTAATAGGGTATAATCTTGTGGACTAACATCCACCATGTTTTTTCCCCTAATAGGGTTTCCACATATAAAATCTTGTAATTTGTGTGTTTCTGATGTGTTGTTGATTTTTTTCTTTCATTATCAATTATTAGATCTAACATTAAAGGTTAATAAAGTTAAATAAGTATTAAATTTTGTGACAACTGCTTCACCACCCCTTTGAGTTGTATATCCTTGTTTTTCCAACAATTGGTATCATAGCAGGTTCCTCTGAAGAAGTTTAATAGATTGAGGTGATATGATATGGCATCATAAAATAAGGACAGTCCTAGATTCAATGGTACGAATTACTCTCTATGGAAGGTCAAAATGGAGTGTCATTTGAAATGCATTGGTGAACCCTTGTGGATGATTACAAAGAAAAAATATGATATTGCTTATAATGGTCCCTCTACTCCTAATGAGATCAAAGAAGTTGAAACTAATATCAGGGCTATATAAGCATGACTAAGTGCTTTGACAGATTCAGAGATGACAAATGTGATAGGTCTAAAGATAGCACATTAGATCTAGAAGAAATTGGAAACATTGTATGAAGGAGTTGAACAAGTGAAGATTTATATGATAAAAAGTCTAAAAGGAATTTGGGAGAGCTTGAAGATGAGTGAAGATGAAAACATTGTTGCTTTCATGCAAAAGGTAAATGAACTAGTGATGGGTATTAGGTGTGCCGGTGGAATTATGGAAGAAGATGATTGTTGCTAAAGTGCCCAGATCAATGCCTAATTATTACAAAATGAAATCTCATGCTATTTAAAAAGTTAGAATAGTATCAAATGTGACAAGAGACATGTTGATTAGTGAACTACCTGCCTTTGAGTTGAGTGAATTTGGTGAGTCTACTCCTAAGACATAATCTGCATTTAAAGCTATTGTATAAAAAAAACAACAAAGATATGATCTGAGAGAAAGTTCTAGAAAGACATTCAAATATGAAGATGAAGAAAGAGAGCTAGAAGAGCTAGAAGCATTGATTGTGAAAATAGTGGCTAAAGGACACGGTAAGTATAAAGGAGAGCTACCTACTAAATGTTTCTCTTGGAGTAAGATAGGTCATTTTGCATCAGGGAGTCCTGAAAGAGTTTCTAAGTACAAACCTGACAAGTCTAGATTTCAAAATAAATGTTATTATGTTGAAGAAGGTGTTACAGATGATGAATTTGATAAAGAAGCTAGAAATGAAGATGGATGGGTATTCATTGCTATCAATGAAAATGGTATGGTGTCTAGTAAATCTGCTAACAATCAGAATACTAAGAAATCTCTTGTAGATAGAATTGATGAAAAGGATGAGTGGGTGATTAACACCAAATGCTCACAACATATGACTAGTGATAAAATAAATATTCTAAGCTTGGAGAAGTATGATGGTGGTATTGTAATATTTGGAGATAACAATGTTTGTGTGATTTTGGGGAGAGGCACTATTTCTCTTAGTGGTAAATATAATACTAATGATGTCCTTTATGTTGAAGGATTTAAAAGTAACTTGTTGAATTTTTGACATATGGTAGACAAGGGATACAATCTTCAGTTCAAAGATGGTAAATGAAAGATATTGGGAAGCTCTAGAAATATAATTGCTTCAAGTGCAAAGACAAGAGATAATATTTTTCACCTAAGTGTTGCTAGTGAAATTTGTTTAATTTCTCAAGTTGATGTAAGTTGGTTATGACATAGGAGGTTGTGTCATGTGAATTTTGATAAAAATGTCAAAGCAAGCTCCACTCAAGTAGTTAGAGATTTACCTAAGTTAGTGAAGCCTACTAACACTATATGCAAGGAATTTCAGATGGGAAAGATGACAAGAATTTTTTTTCAGAGCAAACAACATTATTCTAATGGAGTACTAGAGATGGTACATACTGATCTATGCGGTCCATCTAGAATAAGAAGTCTACAAGGAGATAGGTAATTTATGTTGATTATTTATGATTACTCTAGGATGATATGGGTTGCTTTCTTGAGAGAAAAACATTAAGCACTAGAAAAATTCAAATGTTTCAAGGCTATGATAGAAAATGAGACAAGTTTGAAGCTCAAATGCTTAAGATCAGACAGAGGTGGTGATTTCACTTCCCAAGAGTTTAATTCATTTTGTGAAGAGCATGGAATCAAAAGACAATTATTTGCTCCCCGGACCCCTCAATAGAATGAAGTTGTTGAGAGAAAGAACAAAACAATCCTGGATACTACTAGAACAATGACATTGGAAGGTAATGTTCCTCATATCTACTAGACATAAGTTGTAAGAATTATTGTATACACTATAAACCGAGTAAATGTTAATGGTAATTTTGGTAAGACTCCTTTTGAGTTGTGGTTTGGTTATAAGACTATTGTTAAATATTTCCAAATCTTTGGAAGTAGATGTTATATCAAGAGATATGAAGATATTGGCAAGTTTGATGCTAGAAGTGATGAAGGAATATTTATGGGTTTCTCTAATAAGAGAAAAGCTTACTGGTGCTATAATACAAGATTGAAGAAAATGGTTGGAAGTGTAAATGTCAGAGCTGATGAAGACACTGTTAGATCATCTAGATATTGTGGATATGACTCAGATGATCAACATGATAGTAATGATAATGGAAATAATGCGTAGACACATAATCAAGTTCAAATTGTTCTAGTGAATCAAGAGAATCATGAAGGAGAAGCTAGTGGAAGTGCAAAAGAGAGAACAAAAGAACTAGAAGTTAGAGAGAATCCCAAAGTCCCAAGGTATGTAAAGATAAATCATTTTGAAAATCAAATTATAGGAGATAAGAACAAAGGTGTGCAGACTAGAAGAAGAATTTCAGAAGACTATTGCCTGATTTCCAAAACTGAGCCTAGCAATGTAAATGAAGCATGCAAAGATGAATATTGGATGGAAGCAATGAAGGAAGAACTGATGCAGATAGAGAAAAATGATACATGGATTCTTGTTCCTAGAACTTAGGATAAATATGTGATTGGAACCAAATGGGTCTTTTAGGATAAGCTTAATGAACAAGGTGAAGTGGTTAGAAATAAAGCTAGACTGGTATGTAAAGGGTACTCACATATGGAAGGTATTAATTTTGAAGAAACATTTTCCCCTATTGCTAGAATTGAAGTTGTAAGGTTATTTCTTGCTTATGCTAATTTCAAGAATTACAAAGTCTATCAAATGGATGTGAAGTCAGCATTTCTGAATGGTGAGTTAGAAGAAGAAGTTTATGTTGAGCAACCAGATGGATTTCAATTGACTGATGAAAAATACATGGTTTTCCGATTGAAGAAAGCACTATATGGACTCAAACAAGCCTCTAGAGCCTTGTATACAAGTCTAGATAAATACTTGTTGAAGGTTGGATTCAATAAAGATACTGCTGACAACAATTTGTATTTCAAGGTGGATTGATATAAAGAGTTGATTATTGAAGTCTTTGTTGATGACATAATTTTTGAAGTTGATGATGAATTATGTATGAAGTTTGCTGATGAAATGAAAAGTGAGTTTGAGATGTCAATGATTGGAGAGCTGAAATTATTTTTAGGATTGCAAATTACTGAGTTCGATGATGAAATATTTATATCTCAATACAAATATGTAAGAGAATTACTGAAAAAGTTTGGCATGGAAGACTCAAAAATAGTTGGTACACCCATGGTAACCGGATGCAATTTATAGTAAAATGATGATTCTCCTAAAGCTAATCAAATAAGGTATAGGTCAATGATTGGTGGATTACTCTATTTGGCTCAGACTAGACCGAACATTATGATATTTTTATGTATGGGTGCTAGATATCAAGTTGATTCAAAGGAATCACATGTGACTGCAATAAAAAATTTTTTTAGATACTTGAAAGGAATAGTTTACTTTGGTCTATGGTATCCTAAGGATGATGATATAAATATGAATTCCTTTATAGATGCAGTTTGGGTAGGAGATGTGGATGATAGGAAAAGTACAAGTGGTGGTGCATTCTTCTTAGGGAAGAAGTTGGTGTCTTGGCTAAGTAAAAAGAAGAATTTCATTTCCTTATCTACTGTTGAGGCAAAATATATTGCTATTGCAAAAAATTGTACTCAAGTAATGTGGATGAAGGAGATGCTGAGAGATATCAGAATTGAGTATAATGAGCCTATTGTTGTATTTTTTGACAATTCAAGTGCCATAAACATTTCCAAGAATCTGGAATTACATTCAAAGACAAAACATATATCTATCAAGTAACACTTTTTGAGAGGCAAAGTGAGTGATAAAGAAGTCAGATTGGAATATGTTCCCACTAAGGAACAAATTGAAGATATCTTTACTAAACCATTGTCCAAGGATACTTTTGAGTATCTTAGAGGAAAGTTAGTGGTGATTTACCCTCCTAATCTAAACTAAGATGCAAGTCTTTGCATCAATCTATGCACTCATAGTCATATCTTGTTTAAGATTGATGTTGTGGTGGTTGCTACTCAGAGCGAGTAGTCAGATGATTCAGATATGTGGTTTAGAGATTGTGTACCTTTTCCATTGATGTCCAAGGGGAAGAAGAGTAATGTGAAAAACCTTTTAGGAGGAAAAGAGGAGAAGTGTAATGTAAGAGGAAGAATAACAGTATGAGAAGAAAGAAACTATTGAAGAAGAGCTAGTTGCGTTGATGGTATTTTTCACATCATGTGTTGCCATCAATGCCAAAGGGGGAGATTGCTAGATGTTACATGGTTGTGTTTCTGATATGTGGTTGTCATTTATGTCAACACTATTAGAATTGATCATTTTGATGGTTGTATATGTCGAGGATATTGAGAAAATTAGAATAAATATGTTGCAGGCAGTCTATGAAGTTGTGATGATAAAAATGGTGGAAAGTTTTGTAAGTTGTTATTCAAAAGTCACAAATTAAAGGGTTTGTTTTTGAGACTATCTATTATGTTTTTTTGAAGTTTTAGTGGCACGCATCAAGATTGGAGTGAGTTATGTGTTTTTGAGTTCCTAAAGTTATTTTGTTACTGTAGCACTTGTTTTTGGAAGAAGAGAATGCAATTATGGTAAATTAAGTTATTTTGCATGCTCCTATGATGATCAATGATGTTTCTAGATCATTCTCTATCATTGTGGTGTGTCTGTGTTGATTGGTGTGTTCGTGATCAAATATTTTTCCTTTGTGTGTTGAATTTTTCATGCTCTTGGCCGACATGATGGTGGTAGCGTGTTGCGGATCTTTATGGATTAATTTTTGAATTCTTGGCATGTTCAAGGATGTTGATTTAGGTCCTCATTATGTTGTGACTAACTTAGGTTGGTACACATTGATATTTTCTCTTGAATTAGGCCGAAAATTTATTCTCGATTTGTGGTCGATAGAGTTGTTGCTGAAATTCCATGTAGCAGATATATAAGAGTGATTGTTTCCACATTTCAATGTATGTGAAGTGTGAATGTGAAATGTGCGAATAAAGATTGGATCATTCAATTTTAGAGCAAAGTGTGAAAAAGAAGATTGAGCGAAGCGTGAAGAAGTGTTTCTATGCCTAACTGGAAATGTCATTAGGATTTTGAAGAAGCTAATTTCTTAGTTCAACCTCATCAAATGGATTTAATATGATTGTTTTATGTAAGGTAGTGAGCCTTCCCTTTTGAGAATTGATCTCTAGGAAGTGTGCGTAAATGCATGTGCATTCCTTATTCATTTTTCATTATACTTCTAACAAGGTATAATATTGTGGACTAACATCCACCATGTTTTTTACCCTAATAGGGTTTCCACGTATAAAAAATTTGTGTTCATGTGTTTCTTATGCATTGTTGATTCATGATTTCATTGTTAATTATTAGATCTGAGATTAAAGGTTTATAAGGATGAATAAGTATTAAAATCTATGAAAAATGATTCAACCCCCTCCTCTCAATTGTTTATTATTGTTTTTCAAACAATATATATATAAATATATATCACTCAAAAAAGTGTCACAATCCAATTTTGTAAGGTATCTCCCAAATAAGATCTCGTAGTCTTGATGGAAACAAAATACATGAGTCAAAATGGGTCTATCTAGTGCTACCATTCTCCCTAGAGCCCATGCTATTTCTCTCACCCACGCTTGATCCACTCTTAGACTACTTCTTGTGAGACTTACAATTGTTGATAACCTTTGATATGCTAGGTGTCTATCACTCTAGTGGACTTTCCTCTTCATAGAGTTTCCTGTAATACTGCTCTCTACACCCAATCCTGGCAACCTCTCTGACCATGTGAACTATAGACCCACTATATGTGGAAATAAAGTTCATACTCCTCTACTCTGCCTATTATTCCCTAAAAATGGTTGTGTCTCTCTTAGACTACAAGGTGTCTCTATCTACCTATAGGACATTTTTCTCTACCCATAGAGCCTAAATCTCAGCCTCTAATGCCTATACGCTAGCCTACTAACTCACTAGATCTTGATCCTTATACCCTATACTACCTCTAATAGGTAAATCCTTGAAACCCTCATCCCCATGCAGGATCCTCTCACATAGGGTCTGTTCCACCTCACCCATCTCCTCCTACTCGAGTTGATCCTCATACCCTACCACCTCCACATCCATAGAAGTCGCACCTGTTATCACATCGAGCTACTTTTCCTTGGGCTGCTCTCCCTTTTCCCCCACATTTGGCATGGTATCCTCCTATCTACCCTCCTCCTCTCCCTCATCTTTGATAGGATAAATTGATCTACTCCTTCTTCATAGCCTTCGTCACTACCTCCTCCCGCCATCCCCTCCTATCCCACCCCTACCATCATCTCCTCCATCTCCTCCATCATCACCCTAGCCACCACCTCCTCTCTGTTCATATCCTCTCCCTCTCTCTCCACATCTCCTACCCTGAGGACCATGTCCTCATTGAACCACAAGATCTGGATGGTCTATATCGATCAAAGGGGTAGGCCTATACACTAACCACCATGCATCATACTCTACAGAGGTGCCTACATCCATTGGACCCCCTCTCCATGCCCACAAAAATTCCTATAGTCCATATATGGTCTACTTAGTTGTAGCTACTACAATCAATAGACCCCATGGTGTCACCTCTTTGGATGACCAAGAAAACACTATTGTACCCCATGGCACTCCCTGCTACTCTATGAACTATCGCAGAACTCAATTTGGTAGATACATATCAATAATATGATGTGACTGAAAATTCCACCCAATAAGGTATCTCTCCTATCTCCACCACTATATATTTTGAACCTCATTTGTCCACTGATCATAATCCATCCAAGGCCTCCATATGAAGGTAGATAAAGTATCCAGCCCATGTCAGAAGTAACCAATATCCTTGACATGTGTCTGCATGACTAATCCTTTGTATATATACACAGATGATGTGTTGGCCCCCAATTGGAAACCAAATGGTGGATGAAATATCACAATCTTCTCCCAAGCCCAGACCATCAAAAAAATGACTCCATAGCTCATGGACTATTCTCATTGATAAGCTATGTCATGTAGCTGAAATTAAACCATAAGTGGAAAACATTATCCTTTTGCATATAACATATCATTGGCCATCATCCCAACTAGCATATCTCCCCATCAGACCATAAATCCATGTCCTCGATAGTCTGGAATGACTACCCATACTATTAGTGTGCATAGTATGCAGTCAAACCACTTGTATCACAAAACCAATATCTCCCATCTAATCTCATATCGGTGAATCCCCAAATCCCTGACATCCTCATATACATAATAGTTTGTCAAAGCCTGATATCCTTGACATGGATTGTATCAAACCTGCTCACTTCAGATAAGTAGTCATAAGATCTTGTAGATGTCCTCCAATGTGATCATTGCCTCTCGCATAGGTAGATGAAATGAGCATGTCTCGAAATGCCATCTCTCAACAAGTATAGGGAAAATCCCCCTATTTTCCCTAATGTCAGGCATGAATTTAATGTGATATAGGCCCAAATTCCATAGCTTATGCTTTTGAGTGTTGTTCAATTGATCTCACAATCAATAAGTATATGGTGGTCATGAATCTTGTGTGTAAATTAGATCCAAATGAACTTGTGACCAACATGGTAGACACTATGCTAGTTAAACAGATTCCTTCAACCTATTTCGAACATGTCATAAAATTAAATTAATCCTACTCTAGGGAAACTTTGTCACTAGTCAATTGTGTCACATAATTATCAATTGCATCACACAATGGTGAATGCATCACATGCTTTCATAGATGCGTCATAGGATCCCAATTGTGTTGAAACCCTAATCAATTGTGACATATACCTACACTTGTTTCACTCCTAAGGTTGTTGTGTATAAGACCTAATAGTTGTGCATAACTACAATCAGTTGCATCATGCACTCAAATATGTGGTTAAACAACCTTTGGATGCATCAATTGCCAAAAAAAGCATCACAAAATTTCAAATCCCTATCCTATCCTAGGAATGTTCATATCACTTGCGTCGAATCATAGGAAATTGCATAAAATGTGATAGAACTTGCATCTATCCCCGAATGATGCAATTGACTCCTAAAATTTTAGCCTACCTAAAAATTTGAAATCCAAATTTGACAAAGTGGGTTTGTAGGTACTTACTGAATCTCTTGCACCCTTCGATAATCTTAATTTCCACACTCAGTATGATTTATGCTCACTGTGGGGAACACACTCCATCTTTACTTAGAGCTCCTAATCCCCCACCTTCAAAAGTTCAAAATGTGCCTTTAACTTGCTAGTTCCATAACTATACCTCCCAAAAACTAGGGTCTTACTAGGGTTTGTGTTGGCTACACTTCGCTTAAGCCTTAAGACTGCATTTTGTATACCCCTAGGGTCTTGAAGGTAATTTTTTTTGCCACCATGACATTTTCTACCTATTAAATTGACTTTTCAAAACAATTTTCAATTTTTCTGAATTTTTTTTTGGAAAATTTGTAAAATTATTTTTAGTGGGAATGGGTCTACCCTGCTTACACTGGGGCATGTTTTGACTAAATTTTATTTGTCACAATGTTATGAACTACATCATGACAAAGAGGGGAAAAATGTAGACACATGAAAATAACCTAGGCCTACAAGGTTTATTTCTTTCACGACATATCATATTTCTTTTGAACATAATTAAAATATTTAGTTATGTCCTATGGTCCAAATTAAACTATTAACAGAATAATTCTTAATTTTTTAATTAATTCCTATTTTTTTATTCCTTCTTATTTTTTAAATAAAAAAATTAAATTTATTTATTTATATATGTCGCTAATTTCCTATGATTAAATAAATTCCTAAATTTGTTTAATTATTATTTACTTTATCTTTTTCCTTTTAATTATTTAAATAAATAAATAATATTTATTTAAATATGCCATTAATTTCCTATGTCTCTCTATAATTAGATAAATGCCCAAATTTATTTAGTTATTATTCAATTTATCTTTTTCCTCTACAATTAAACAATTTTTATTAATTGTTTAACCGTTCCTTTGTCTTTTCCTCCAAAATTTAAATAAAATCATTTATTTAAATTTCCATTCCCATTTTCCTACCAAGTAAATAATTAAAAATCATTATTTACTGTCTTGGCCCCACAAATTTTGAATTAAATTAATTTTTAATTTAAAAGATCAAAACTTCCTCCTAAATCAAATAATGTTAAATTCTTATTGGATTCTCCAACAATCTCTTTTTTCATGCCCAATATCCTCTTGTCACATGCATTCTTGTCCATTGATTTAATTTTCCTAAAATTAAATCATAGCCCTCCATTTCAAAATTTACCCTAATTGCTAGTTGTCATAATCAATCTCAACCTTCCATATTAGGTTATTTGTCAACTATTGATCCTAGCCATTTGTCCAAAAAGTTGACTTTTATAAAAAGGCAATGTCAACCTCATTTTGTCACTTTGTGCTAGCAATATTTTTGAGTACACTTGAAATTTATTAGTCAAATCCTTCAATATTTTGCTAGTTCTTTATCATAGGTCATAGTTTCTCATCAAAATTTGAAGGAAAATTCTATTTACAACAAAAATGGAGAAGGGCAATGGAGATGAATCATGGAGTGCATGAAGGATTTTGTGAGATTGTTCTTTGGTTTACTATTTTATTTTTTGTTGTGCTTCATTGTTAGCTAGGGTTTAGATTGTTTATGTTGTTTATTACTAACTTGAATATTTCCTTAGCTACAGACACTTCTATTGTCCACATGTTTCTAAAATTTCCTTATGAGGGCATTGTGTAGACTATATAAGACGCTAGATTTAAGCCACTAGTATCACATGGTGGATTTTCTCTTGGTCATTTTTGGCCTACTCTAGTGTGACCTTGTTGCAAGTATGAAGGTGTTTTCATTGATTCAAATGGTTAACTTGTTTCCAATTGGTTCTTTTTTCATTAATGTCATGAATAATTATTATTGACTATATATGTCAAGGATATTGAGAAAATTGTAATAAATAAAGGTTGCAGATGTTCAATGTTTTCTCTAGATTTTTATGCTATGATAGTGAGGATCTGATGCATTGTTCATGGTGTTTGGATCATTGTACAATAAAAGTTATGTTCACTAGTTGTGAACTTTTCTTTTCTATGTATTTGTCTGAGATCTAGGAGAAATGTTGTTGCTCTAGATTTATTATTGTTTGATTCTTATGACTTGGGGTTCTCAATATAAGTTGTTGAGGTTGAGTTCAAGTTAATTTTGTTATCTAGAAATATTGGATGATGTTAAGGTTGTGTGTGATTTAATTTTTATGTGTTTTGCATGGGTATTTTTTGACTTTGTAGTAAAAGCTACTCATAAAGCATGTTGAAGTGTGTGTTTAGGTCATCCTCATTCTAATTCCATCATCAAAAGTTCTGGAACTGATCTAATTTTAATTTGTAAATGCAAGTGGTGTATGGACGACTTTGGATGAGTTTCAAAGTTAAAGACAATATGAATGCAAGTTGATATATTTATGAAATTGGATAAATGCAAGAAAGATAGATACAAGAGATGTGAAACTATGTGTACGTGATGCAAGTTTCAACAAATCAGTGTGAAATCTAGTAGTGAGTTGAAGGTGCACTCTATCATTCAAGCATGTCTACAAGTGTGTGAGTGATTTTTTGTTGAAATCTCTGTTGGATTGAGATTGTTTTCTCTCTATAAAAAATATCTTCTATCTTCTTTGTAATTTTGTGGCAGTGAGTTGTCTGGGTGGTTAACCCTTGTTGGATAGTGAGTCCCACTCTAGATAGTATCTCTTGTTTTGGCAGCGAGCCTTCTCTATCAATGAGACTTTGTATTTTTTTGTATATTATCTATATTTTGAGCTAATCCTCACCATGGTTTTTACCTTATTGGGTTTTCCATGTAAATATGGTGTATTACTATGTGTGATGTTTTTTAATTTCTACTTTTGCACTTAATGATTAATCACATTAATAGAGTAAAGGATTTTTGAATGATAATTGATCTAATATCTAGTGGAAGTTATTAAAGGTTAAAATTTGTTGCAATATATTCTCCCCTATCTTAGTTGTCTTGTTCAACAATTGATATCAAATCTTGGTTCCTTTGAAAATATCTTACCATCTTAAGGAAGGTCCGAGATGGTGATCAAGATCACTATTGAGTGTCCTAGGTTTGACAAGACTAACTATGCCCTTTGGAAAATAAAGATGGAAGGATATTTGAAGTACTATGGATAAGATGTGAAGAATTATTTTGTTGACCATCAAAGCTTTCACTTTTCTAACAACCTTATGGGAAATTTAGAGAGTGGAGGACCGATTTGTGCCTCACTGAATGACCTTTGGGATTTTTATAGAAAGTTGGATCTTCTTTGTGTTTGGGGCAAAAGGTAGAAATAAATGTGAATAAAACATAAAAATGGTGATGCGCCAAAGCTTTTACAACATTTCAAACCTTAAATATTCCTTATAACTAATATGATAGACACAAAATGTCACTGACCCTTCATTGTTGGGAAGAGAATGAGCAACAAATGCTACAAAAAGCTCAATGCAACCTTTCAAATCTCCCTGTGGGAAGCACCCATTAAGATCCAATCAGACATAAGAAAACTCTAAAGATTAATAGAAATATCTAGAAACTTATAGAACCCTTCCTCCCTCATAACATAATATGGAAAATGGAAAACTCTTTACAAAAAATGAAAAATTTCAATAGACATAATCCAATTTTCAAAAGCTAGCATTCAACATAAAAGCTTAATAACATGTAAATTAGTTATCCAAATTACCAATGCAAACCTTTAACACAATTTTTTAACATGAATGAAATATGAAGAAGAAACTTGATGATAGGGTAGGGTTGGATGGAACAATCATTGTTCCATGCTCTGGACCTTTGTTAGCAAGATCTCCTTAGTGTCTTAACCACATTAACCTTTAGGATCTATCTCATGTTTAGGTACCCCTGGTTCTACTGGCCAACCCCACTATCATCTCAATTCCAATCTACCAAGTCACCTTGGTGCAATGCTTTTATTCTTCCTTAGCCCTTAATCTTCCCTAAAGACTAATATCCTCCAATAACTAAAGTTTAACTTTGCAGGGGTGTAGAGATGTTTCCAAAGGCTTCAAAACATCTCCCTAGGGTTCTTGAAAATCCACCATACTCCATTTACAATTTGCTTCCACCAAACCCTCAGTTAGGGTTTATTAGGCTACTAGCCCAAGAGCCCAATTAGGTCTCTATCTCCGAGAAAACACACTAATACTCCAAGGTTTACCAAAGAACCCTGAATTTACTCTTAGGTTTCTTGTTCTTCATGTCTTTCACTTGAAGAATGTAGTGGTCCTAGCCTCCAATTGCCCGTACAATTCCTCAAACTAGAACTGATCAAGAATTTAGGTCATTTTGGGTCTTTTCCCTCTCTTCTTGGAGATTGTTAAGGTTTCCTCTCACCAAACAGGTTGATGGGGCTCCCTCCTTCTTGCTAAGTCTTGAAAAGGAAAAAATGTGCCCTCTCCACACCGTGAATTGCCAGGAGATAGACACCCCTTCCAATTAAGTGCCTTTCACTTCCTATCTTTCCTAGCTAGGCACTGTCAAGCTCACCTAGGAGAAGACTTTTTCCATGCTTCCATGACTCCTAACCACTCCTAACCCTAATCTATATACAAACATGGAGCCTAATCACAGTTCCCAAGGGCCCGTACACAAGTACAATGTGAATATAACTAGAACTCCATCCTTTACAGACTGACTGTCAGGTCAATAACTAAAAAGAAACAACTAAATTAAACAAACAACTCCTCCAAATTGATCTTACAACCTAAATACTACCACACAAAGCTTAGAACATAGCTACACTACAAACTAAAACAAATTATAGAGCCATGATTGCTCCTGACCACTTGAATTCAAAGCATAACATAGAAAGTTATATAATTCTATCACTGTCCTTGTTGGTATGTGGTGACTGATCATTCTATACTGTATTCTATTTTTGGCCTGCTTTTTTGCAAAATTACCGAAAAAGGGAAAAAAACCCCGATTTTGTATACCCCTAATTTATAAAGGGTTTGGGATAGAGTTACAGTATCATAAGAAATAGGCGATTATTCGCGATATTGTAATAGGGTTTTGCACTGGTTAATAATATCATTGGATGGCTACGGTTTGGTGGATGTAGCCCACATTGGGTGAACCACGTTAAATTCTCTGTGTTATTTTTCTGTGTGTTTTACTTCTGGTTTATTTGATAAAATCTGCATTTAGCTTTTAGATATCTACCATTGAAAACCTAACAAGTGGTATCAGAGCGGGTTGTTTTCGATTATCGTTTGCAGGAAAGTCTTACGGTTGAGTGGGAGTCTCACAGTTAAGTGGGAGCAATGGCAGACGAGGGTAAGATGAAGGTTGGTAAGTTCAATAGGCAGAACTATCAGTTATGGAAGATGCAGATGGAGGACTATCTCTATCAGAAGGATTTATGGCGGCCATTGGAAGGGAAAACCAAGAAACCCACAACAATGACGGATGAGGACTGGGATATTTTGGACAGAAAGGCACTTGGTAGTATTCGCTTATGCCTGGCACAATCGGTGGCATTCAATATTACAACAGCAAAGACAACTCTAGAGTTGATGGAAACCCTAGCAAAGTTATATGAAAAGCCTTCCGCTTCGAGTAAGGTATTTCTTATGAAGAGTTTATTTAATATGAAAATGGTAGAAGGTGGATCAGTTACTGATCATTTGAATGAATTTAATACGGTTACCAGTCAATTAACTTCTGTAAAAGTTAACTTTGATGAAGAAGTTAGGGCTCTTTTGATTTTGTGTTTTTTGCCTGAAAGCAGGAATAGCTTGGTAATGGCGGTTAGTAATTCTATTTCTGGTTCAAATACATTGAAATTTGATGATGTTGTTGGTGTTATTTTAAGTGAGGAAATTCGTAGGAAAAGCTCAGGTGGAACATCCACATCAGGCAGTGTTTTGAATGCAGAAAGCAGGGGCAAAACAAATGAGAGACGAAACAATTTTGGGAGTCATGGGAAGTCACGAGGAAAACCAAGGGACAGAAGGTCCCAATCTAGAGACAAGAGGGATTGCTGGTATTGTGGTAAGCCAGGGCATGTAAAGAAAGATTGTTGGTCTCGAAAAAATAAAGAAGGAGACAAACAGGAAGGAAATAAAGAGGCAAATGTGGTAAGTAATAAATCTGATGAGGATGCTTTGATTCTTTCTCTTGATAATGCTGATGATTCTTGGGTGTTAGATTCAGGGGCTTCATTTCATGCTACGCCCCATAGAAATTATTTTCTTGATTATGTCCAAGGGGATTTTGGGCTAGTTTATTTGGGAGATAATGAACCTTGTCAGATTGTTGGAAAGGGAAGAATCAAGATCAAGTTGCAGAATGGGAATCATTGGCTACTACATGAGGTAAGGCACGTTCCAAAGCTAAAAAGAAATTTAATTTCTGCAGGGCAACTAGATGATGAAGGTTGTGTTGTTACATTTAGTGATAAAAATTGGAAGGTTACAAAAGGTGCCTTAGAAAGTAGGCACCTTATATCTTTGTACAGGTCATACTGTTCCTTCTACTTTAGCTATTGCAGATAAAAATCAATGTTCAGGAACAGTTGCTGCAGTTCAGCAGGAAGAAAATCAGATAGTTGCTGCAAATTCTGAATCAGTACTATGGCATAACAGACTTGGTCACATGAGTGCAAAAGGTATGAAAGTACTTCATTCAAAGAATGCTTTACCAGGTCTAAAATGTGTTAACATGGATTTCTATGAAAGTTGTGTGTATGGCAAACAAAAGAGAGTTAGTTTTCTCAAGGATGGGAAACAAAAGAAAGATGAGAAATTGGAGCTTGTGCATACGGATGTATGGGGACCAGCTCAGGTATCTTCTCTCGGTGGCTCTCATTATTATGTCACATTCATCGATGATGCAACTAGGAAGGTATGGATTTATTTCATTAGGCAGAAATCTGATGTATTTGAAACTTTTAAAAAATGGAGAAGCTTGGTTGAGAATGAGACAGGTAAAAAGTTGAAATGTCTCAGATCTGATAATGGTGGTGAGTATTGCAGCAAAGAGTTTGAAGATTATTGTTCCTCTAATGGTATTCGTAGGCAGAAAACGGTTCCAAGGACTCCACAGGAAAATGGAGTGGCTGAGCGCATGAATAGAACAATAATGGAGCGTGCACGGACTATGAGATTGCATGCTGGGTTGCCTTTAAACATGTGGGAGAGGCTGTAAACACTGCTATTTATTTAATTAATAGAGGTCCATCTAATCCTTTGGGTTGTGGTATTCCAGAGGAAGCATGGAAAGGTAAGAAGGTGAGTTATTCTTTTCTGAAAACCTTCGGTTGTGAAGCATTTGCACATGTAGATTCTGAAAATAGAACCAAGCTTGATGCAAAATCAAAGAAATGTATATTTGTTGGATATGGCATAGATGAATTTGGTTATAGGCTTTGGGATTTTGAAAATAAGAAAATTGTGAGAAGCAGGGATGTCATATTCAATGAGAAAATGTTGTACAAAGATCTATTGCAGCAGCATGAGAAGAAAGAACAGGATTATGCAGTGCTGGATGATATTACAAACAACAATGTTCCAGTGGTTCCTCATGCTCCGCAACAACAACAACAAGAAATACCACAAACTCCAGTGAATGTTAGGCGATCTTCAAGGTTAAGTAGACCTCCAGAAAGATTTTCTCCCTCTTTGTACTCTATTCTATTAACTGATGCTGGTGAACCAGAATGTTATCATGAAGCTATGCAGGTGGATACCAAGGTTCAGTGGGAGCATGGAATGGAAGAAGAAATGGACTCCTTGCTGAAAAATCAAACTTGGGAATTATGCAAGTTGCCTGCAGGTAAAAAGGCTTTAGCAAACAAATGGGTTTATAGGATGAAAGAGGAGGATGGAGGTAAGAAAAGATTTAAATCCAGATTAGTTGTAAAGGGATTTGCACAGAAACAAGGTATTGATTTTGATGAAATATTTTCTCCAGTTGTTAAAATGACCTCTATTCGTACTGTGTTAAGTATTGTGGTTGTTGAAGATTTGCATTTAGAATAGCTTGATGTTAAAACTGCCTTTCTCCATGGTGATTTGGAAGAGGAAATTTATATGGAACAACCACAAGGATTTGAGGTCAAAGGTAAGGAGAAACTAGTGTGCAGATTGAAGAAAAGCTTATATGGCTTGAAGCAAGCACCTCGACAATGGTATCTTAAATTTGATAGTTTTATGGCTGAGCAAGGTTACAATAGGTGTAATTCAGACCATTGTGTTTATTTTAAGATGCTAGGTGAAGATAGCTACATTATTTTATGTTTATATGTTGATGATATGCTTGTAGCGGGGTCTAACATGGATCACATAAAGGAGTTAAAACAACAGTTAGCAAATTCATTTGCTATGAAGGATTTGGGGGCAGCAAAACAAATCCTTGGTATGAAGATTACAAGAGATAGGAAAAATAGGAAATTGTTTTTATCTCAAGTTGATTATGTTAAAAAGGTGTTGCAGAGATTTCATATGGAGAATGCAAAAGTTGTCAGCACACCTTTGCCCAGTCATGTAAAATTGACTAAGGATATGTGTCCAAAGACACAAGAGGAGGAAGAAAAAATGTCCAAGGTACCATATGCTTCAGCTGTAGGTAGTTTAATGTATGCCATGGTATGCACAAGACTAGATATTGCACATGTTGTAGGAGTTGTTAACCGGTATATGAGTAATCCAGGAATTGAGCATTGGAATGCAGTAAAATGGATTCTCAGGTATTTGAGAGGTACACCAGATAAACATTTATGTTTTGAGGGCTCTAATACAGATTTAAAGGGCTATGTTGACTCAGATCTGGCAGGGGATATTGATACTAGACGGAGTACCACAGGTTATGTATTTACCGTTGGTGGGATAGCAGTAAGTTGGATATCTCGATTGCAAAAGGTGGTTGCTTTATCCACCACAGAGGCAGAGTATGTGGCTGCAACAGAGGCAGCAAAGGAGATGATATGGATGTAGTTTTTCATGGAAGAGTTGGGAAAACAACAGGCTGAAAATTACTTGTTCATAGACAGCCAGAGTGCTATACATCTTGCAAAGAATTCTTCCTTGCACTCTAAAACCAAACACATACAGTTGAGGTATCTTTTCATTCGGTCAGTGTTGGAAGATGGACAAGTAAAGCTGGAAAAGATACATACAGATGTAAATCCAGCGGATATGTTTACTAAGGCAGTGATAAGGGAGAAGCTGAGCTCCTCTTCAGCTTCGGTTGGCCTTCAAGGTTGAATTAAAGTATAAGAAAGCAGTAGGGTCCAAGGTGCTTATTTCCAGTGGGAGCTGTAAGTGCAGTAGTGTCATCCAGGTTCAGTCTCCAAGTGGGAGATTGTTTAGGTGTGGAGCCTAATCAGTCTCCAAGTGGGAGATTGTTGGTATGTGGCGACTGATCATTCTATACTGTATTTTATTTTTGGCCTGCTTTTTCGCAAAATTACCGAAAAAGGGAAAAAAACCGCGATTTTGTATAACCCTAATTTATAAAGGGTTTGGGATAGAGTTATAGTATCATAAGAAACAAGTGATTATTCACGATATTGTAATAGGGTTTTGCACTGGTTAATAATATCATTGGAAGGCTGCGGTTTGGTGGATGTAGCTCACATTGGGTGAACCATGTTAAATTCTCTGTGTTATTTTTCTGTGTGTTTTACTTCTGGTTTATTTGATAAAATCTGCATTTAGCTTTTAGATATCTGCCATTGAAAACCTAACAGTCCTCTCTAGCATTCGTGAAGTCTTAAACATTACAAAAGCTTCCAAACTTTCTCTCAGGTTGAAGTACACCATAAATAGGTTCTCCAATTCAGTTAATGTCGAGCCTAACTACTCCATGGCCGCTCGTGGCTTTCCATAGGCCTTATTTGCAAAATTTTAAAGAAAAATATCACCTAGGAAGGTCTACAAAGGTATTCAACCATCCTTGTAGCTAAACCCCAATCTAGAAAATGGTCAACATGACCTTCAATAACATAAGGAAAGTTCTCAAATGCCTCTAAGGCACAAATTGAAGGAATGGAAGGAGTTTTCTACCTGTGATCTAAAACAAATTGCTAATTCTTGACCTTCAGGTTAACCCTCCTAGATGCACTTTGGGGTGCTCCTACACCATTCTCCCCCTCTGCATATACATTAAGGAATGTGAGGGTGATTCCCTACTTCTTGAACTGGGCTTCATCCACCCATGTAGCCTCAAATTCATGTTTTTTCTTCCACTTGACAAGATGCTCCATGTACACTTTATGCCTTGTAGATTTCTTCACCCTTGACTCCAAGATCCTTTCTACTTGAAGTTTTCTTGAATAGGTAAGGGTGTGTTTCTCACATCCTTGAAGATCTCCCTACTAGTCTGATCCATGCCATTGACTGACCCCTTTTACCTGATCAAATCAGCTACATTGAAGACTGGTGAAATTCCCAAATCTTTAGGTAACTCCACCTTGTATGCATTCTTCCCATACTTGGCTAATGCCTTGCATGATCCCACTCTTTTCATCTGCAATTTGGTTGATGTACCCTTTTGCAACCTAGATTTGTTAAGGTGGACCATGACATATTCTCTTACTACAAATTGTGAATCCTTTCTTGACATATCTACCTTGTCTTTCAGTTTTTGTGTAGCCTCCATGACTGTTTTCTTTACCTGCTCCTGAATCTCTTCCATGGTTTGCGTGAAGTCCTATGCATGTCCACTCCTATGTTCCATAGCTCCTAGATCCCTGAGCTCACATATACCTCTTGGGTGCATTCCATACACAATCTCAAAAGGACTCTTCCCTGTGGTCCGATTCACACTGTCATTATAAGCATACTCAGCCTGTGAGATAACCATGTCCCATGTCTATCCATACTATTTGGTTAGGAACCTTAGAAGGTTACCTAGCACCCTATTAACCACCTCTATTTGACCATCAGTTTGAGGATGGTAAGATGATCCAAAAGACAGGTTGGTACCTAATTCTCTCCATAGAGTCTTCCAAAAGTGACTCATGAACTTCACATCCTTGTCTAAAACAATGCTTAAAGGCAATCCATGGATCCTTAAAATTTCCTTAAAGAAAAGGTGAGATATATAGCTAGCATCATGTGTGGTTTTGCACGGGATAAAGTGACTCATCTTGCTTAATCTATCTACCACCACGTAGACACTGTCAAATCCAGTTTTGGTCTTAGGGAGTCCTACCACAATGTCCATGCTAACACACTCCCATGGTTTGTTAGGAATGGGTAGGGGTTGATATAGACCAGCATTACTAGCTCCTCCCTTAGCTTTCATGCACACAAAACATTGCTCCACATACCTCCTGACATCTCTTGACAACTTAGGCCAGTAGTAGAACCTTTGCACTAGTTATAATGTCTTGTTGATGCCAAAATGTCCACTAAGACTACCATTATACTTTTCCTGAATGAGGTTTTCTCTCATTGATCCTTTTGGAACACATAACCGATTCCCTTTAAACAAAAATCCACTTTGCAATGTATATTCCGAGTATTGGCTATGAAAATGATTCTCAAAGTCAGAACATACCTTTTAGGCCTCTGAGAAATCTTCATCCTCCCCATAGAGATCCTTGAAGCTCTTTATTCCAATGCTCTTGATCTGTATCTCTTACACTATCCGCAATCTTCTACTCAGTGCATCTGCTACCTTGTTTAATTGTCCCTTCTTGTGCTTGATGGTGAAAGTAAAAACTTGGATGTACTCCATCCACTTCAAGTATCTATTGCTCAACTTCTCTTGGGTGTTGATATAACTAAGTGCCTAATTGTCAGTAAAGACCACAAACTCCTTGGGTAGAAGGTAATGCCTCCACTTCCTAAGTGAATGAACTAAAGCATACAATTCTAGATCATATTTAGAATACTTCTTCTTAGCTTCATTAATATTTTCACTGAAGAAAGCTATAGTTCTACCTTCTTGACTAAGTAGTCCTCGTACTGCAACTCTAGTAGCATCACATTCCATAGTAAACAATTTTTCAAATCTTGGTAGTAAGAGAATAGGTTGAGTTTCCACTTCTTGTTTCATTTTCTCAAAACCTTTCTCAGCTTCTTGAGTCCACACAAACTTAGTTTTTAAACCACCCTTGATTGTATCTAGGACAGGTGCACATACGCCACTAAAGTTTCTTATGAAATTCCTATAAAATTGAGCCAATCCATGGAAACTTATTACCTCTATCCCTGTAGTTGGTGTAGGCCAGTTTAGGATAGCTTCAACCTTGCTTGGATCTATTTTCAATGATCCTTGGGACAATACAAAACCCAAATATACAAGCTCCTGTTTAAAGAACTCACAATTCTCTAGGTTGATGGCCAACTTCTCCTCTTGTAATCTTCTAAGAACCAACTCCACATGCTTTAGGTGTTCATCTACTATCTTGCTAAAGATGAGTATATCATCAAGATATACCACCACAAATATCCATGTAAAGTCCTTGAGCACTTCATTCATGAGCCTCATGAATGTGCTAGGGGAATTAGAGAGGCCAAATGGCATAACTCTCCACTCATACAATCCATATGTTATCTTAAATGTTGTCTTCCACTCATCTCCATCCTTGATTCTGATATGATGGTATCCACTCTTGAGATCCAACTTGGTGAAGTACTGAGCTCCTCCAATACAATCCATCAAGTCTTCAATCCTATGAATAGGGAACCTATACCTGATTGTGATTATATTTATTGATCTAGAGTCAGTACATAATCTCCACTTGCCTCTTTTCTTGGTTGCTAAGACCATTGGTACTGCAAATGGGTTGATGCTATTCCTAATCAATCCTTGATCCAATAACTCCTACACTTGTCTAGTTACCTCTATATTTTGATCCAGTGTAAGCTTATGAGCTACTTTGTTAGGCAATATAGCTCTAGGTATGAAGTCAATCTGATGACTAATGGCCATTTTTGGAGGTAAAGTTGCAGGTGTACCATCAATCACTATATCCTTATACTTCTCAAGCAACTTCTGGACTACTCCGGGTATGACTATATTCTCAGTATTGTACTCTTCTTTGGATTGAAACACGATCACATAACCTTCACCCCCTTGATGTAGGTTGTTAAGGAATTCCTTGCCACTACTTAATAGGACACTTGGTGTCTTTGACTATCCTTCTTCCTCCTCTGACAATGACTACAACTTAAATGTATTCCCATCATACATGACATTCTTGTAATACTGCCATGGTCTTCCCAATAGTAGATGGCATGCATCCATGGGTAATACATCACAAATCAACTTATCCTTGTACCCTCCAATGGAAAAATCCATCGTTACTTACTCATTAACAAGAACACTCTACCCTTTGTTCAACCATGTTACATTGTAGGGGTTAGTGTGGGGTACCTTCTTCAATTTCAATTTATTTATTGCCTCTTCTAAGATGATGTTATCTGTTGAACCTGAATCTACAATAACCTTACATACTTTTCCAATTATCTTGCATCTCACTCTAAATAGAGCTCTTCTTTGTTTTGGTTCCTCCTTGACCGGTTGTCAGATCAAAACTCTCCTAAACATCAAATTCTCCCCCATTTCAGATTCAATGTGACTGATCTTTGGTGATTTAGTACTCATGGTGTCCTCTTGAGCATATGCCACCCTCTTCTCAGCATTTGATGAAGATTCTTTCTCTGGGAACCTATAAGTTGGATGTCCTACTTGACAACAATGGTAACATTTCATAGTAGCAAAGTATGAATTTCTCTTGCTTGCTCCTCTTCCACTATTTGAACCTCCTTGAGAACCTCTACCTCTTCCATAACCTCCTCTAGAAGGTGTTTCACTCCCATGCTCACTGAGTTTAGACTCTCCTTGGTTTCTTTGCTTAGTTCCTCTACCTTGGTAGCCACCTCTATGTCATCTTTAATCTCTTTGATCTCTACCTTTGCCACTACTCTTAGAAGCCTAATCATGTTTCCCCTTGCTTCTTTCCTCAATCTTAATAGCTAATTGATAGCATTGGTGTACTATATTAGGACTTAGAAGATTCATCTCCTCTTGGATTTTCAAATTCAATTCGTTAAGAAACCTAGCCACCTTGAGACTTTCATCTTCTAAAACATTGGACCTCATACAAAGCTTTTGAAACTCCTCAGTGTAAGTGTTCACATCTTGGTCTCTTTCCTCAAGATTTGTCTCTTCTTGTGTAACTAAATCTCATAATCATCTGGTATGTATGCTTCTCTCAGTTTTTCCACCATACCTTTCCAAGTGGAAATATGATTCTTGCTTTCCTTTTCCCTCTCTTTCTGAATGAATTTCCACCATGTCAAGGAAAATCCTCTCAATCTAGACTTTTCCACCTTCACCTTCTATGTTTCACTGACTCCATCACATTCAAAATGGTTCTCCATGCCTTCTATCCAATGCAAGACTAGGTCAGCCTCCAATTTGCCACTGAACAATGGTATGCCTTCAAGGGCTTTCACACTCAAAGCTTTCAATGCCTTCAAGAAAGGCTCCTCTTGTAGAACAGAGTCAGGAATAGGGGTCTTGTCTTGCTCTTCAACCTCTTCACTCTTTGGTACCCTTCCCTCCAATCTATCACTCACCTCATCGGCCATAATTTGTACATTTCTCAATGCTTGCTCCAGTTGAGCTAGTCTTTCTCTCACCCTCCTATTATCTTCCTCCTGATTTACAACCTTCTTTGACAACTCAATGTTTGTCACCATGGTTGTGGAACCACTGGATTCAAGGTTTGACATACAAGATTCTATCCCAAATCTTTAACTTGCTCTGATACCAATCTGATAGGGTAGGGTCGCATGGAACAATCACTGTTCCATGCTCTGGACCTTTTTTAGCAAGATCTCCTTGGTGTCTTAACCAACTTAACCTTTAGGACCTAACTCATGGTTAGATACCTTTGGTTCTACTGGCCAAACCCACTATCATCTCAATTCCTATCTACCAAGTCACCTTGGTGCAATGCTTTTATTCTTCCTTAGCCCTTAATATTACCTAAAGACTAATATCCTCTAATAACTAAAGTTTAACTTTTTAGGGGTGTAGAGATGTTTCCAAAGGCTTCAAACCATCTCTCTAGGGTTCTTGAAAATCCACCATACTCCATTTACAATTTGCTTCCACCAAACCCTCAGTTAGGGTTTACTAGGCTACTAGCCCAAGAGCCCAACTAGGTCTCTATCTCCGAGCAAACACACTAATACTCCAAGGTTTACCAAAGAACCCTAAATTTACTCTTGGGTTTCTTGTTCTTCATGTTTTTCACTTGAAGAATGTAGTGCTCTTGGCCTCCAAATGCCCGTACAGTTAGTCAAATTGGAACTGATCAAGAACTTAGGTCATTTTGGGTCTTTTCCCTCTCTTCTTGCAGACTGTTAAGGTTTCCTCTCACCAAATAGGTTGATGGGGCTTCCTCCTTCTTGCTAATCCTTGGCAAGGCAAACACCTGCCCTCTCCACATTGTGAATTTCCAGGAGATAGACACTCCTGCCAGTTAAGTGCCTTTCACTTCCTATCTTTCCTAGTCGGGCACTGTCAAGCTCACTTAGGAGAAGACTTTTTCCATGCTTCCCTAACTCCTAACCACTCCTAACCCTCATCTATATATATACATGGAGCCTAATCACAGTTCCCAAGGGCATGTACATAAGTACAATGGGAATGTAACTAGAACTCAATCCTTTACAGACTAACTGTCAGGTCAGTAACTAAAAATAAATAACTAAATTAAACAAACAACACCTGTAAATTGATCACACAACCTAAATACTACCACAAAAAGCTTAGAGCATAGCTACACTACAAACTACAAAAAATTATAGAGCCATGATCACTCCTAACCACTTGAGTTCAAAGCATAACACAAAAAATTATATAATTCTGTCACTGTCCTCTCTGGTACTCATGAAGTCTTAAATATTACAAAAGCTTCCAACCTTTCTCTTAGGTTGAAGAACACCATAAATATGTTCTCCAATTTAGTTAAGCTCGATCCTAACTGCTCCATGGCCGCTCATGGCTTTTCATAGGCCTTATTTGCAAAATTTTGAAGAAAACTATCACCTAGGAAGGTCTACAAAGGTATTCAACCATCCTTGTAGCCAAACCCCAATCTAACAAATGGTCAACATGACCTTCAATAACATAATTCAAGTTCTCAAATGCCTCTAAGGCACAAATTCAAGGAATGGAAGGAGTTTGCTACATGTGATCTAAAACAAACTGCTAATTCTTGACCTTCTGGTTAACCCGCCTAGATGCACTTTGGGGTGCTCCTGCACCACTTGATAAAGGCAATAATATGCAAAATTTCAAAGATTCCTCCCAAATAGATCAAACTTCAATAATATATGAACTAAAAAATAAAGGTTGGATACCAATCTGATGTTGGCTTGAATTAAAATATAACATGCGAGAGAGAATAGAAATATTCTTTAAAGACCCTTTTAATTTTGAGAAAATGTAAATTCCCTAATAGATCTATATCCTTCAAAAATATTTTCAAAGGAAAATTTCTCTCTTTTACTTAATGTTCCCAATTCCTATTTATAAGCAGAAGAAGAGAACACTATTGCAAACATTCTAGAAGCATAAACAACCAGATTCTTGATCCTCATAGCTCATGAACCATAAATAAAATAGGTCGAGGATAACCTTCCTATGCTATCTAGGTCATTCAATTATGTCTTAAGAACCATAATTGGATTGAATATCAACCTCACAAGGTGAGCCAATTCACAATTCAGGGGACTTAGGAAGGGGTCCTTTTCAGCTTTAAGGGGTTCACCACCAAGAAATTCTTGGAAAAGATAATGTTGGAGAACACAATGTGATATGTAAAATAACCTAAACTAAGCTAAATGAAAGATGCAAATACTGAAAGTAAGCAACACCAAGTTAGGGTATGTGTACCTGTGAAGCTTGGAGATGCATTGAGGACTCTAGAAATGTAGAAAAGATGTCAAAATATGCCTTGGAGGACAAAGATTCCTAGGATGGCGTATTAGTCCCACTACTATTTTTTGAGGCAAACACAAAATATTCAGATGTTATAACTGGATCTGAAGGAATCTCTGAAAGATATTCTAGGGAGGATTAATATTCCCAAGATGGAATATTAGTCTAGCTCTAAATTTCTATAAATTATGAATGTGGTCTTGAAATTCCAAGTCTACACCTACTTCTTTTTGGATCTCAGGTTTCTAAAACAACTAGATTTGACCTATAGGTTAGTTTTCATGAAGATGAAATATTTGTAATACAAATTTGCAACTTTAAAAACTTTACACTCCAAATGACCTTCAAGTCTTCAATCTAGATCTACAAACACAAATATATGAGAAGGGAAAAACTTGTTGATTGTTAGTGAATGGGGGTTTGCCTTGGTGAAACCCATTGTTGGTAATTAAACCTTGAAATGGAATAGAAATAATGAAGGAAATGGTGAATTAAAAACATGCAATGCTACAACTCACCAAACCCTTTTAAATTATGCAAATTATATGTGAAATGGCTGCAATGGATATGGATCTTGAAATGCTTGATAGATCTTGATCTACTTGCTTGCTTGAATTAAATCCCTACATCACAAATTTTAGCACCACAACACACATGATGTATGAATATCATTTTACATGATGCTTGAATCTTGATGATGGATCCAAATGCTTGATGATTTTCTCTTGAATTCTCTTAATGTTTTCTTAGGAATGAATACTCAAGTTGCTAGATGATCTCATGAGTGCTTAGGATTCTTGTTAGAATAAAATGAGAGGAGGAGCCTTGTATTTATACTTGTCTATGCTTAATATCCAAAAGTTGTATCACACCAAGATGACATATGAATTCATTAAATGAAGGAGGCCAAATCCCGCAAGAATTTGAATTTAAATCCCAAAAATAACTCAAGGAGGTGGTGTCTTAGTCCTAAGTGTTAAAAATTAGGGCACAAACACAAAAAAGGGGGCCTAATTAAGATACCTCAAAATCAAGGTCCCACAACCTCGGGCAAACAATTATTCCCTAGGTGGCATTTTAGTCCTGACTAGAAATTAGGGACACACCAATCAAAATCATTAGGAGATCATTTATGCATTGGATAATTTCAAGAGTAACCAGTAAAATATACCATTCATAGGGCTTGTGGACACAAAATAGGACCAATTAATCCATAAAGAAGGATAAATAAAGCAAGGTGAGCTCAAAAAAGTGTGAAAATTAAAGGATAAGAATTTTATTACACTACATTTAGCCCCCACTTTAGTGACAGGATGGAATTGCTTCAAACTCACAATAGAGTAGCCAATCACAAAATCAAGAGGGGTTAAAATGTACAAATGTTAGAAAGATAGGATGACAATAATCAAGATGGTGGCCAAGCCCCTACGATCAAGATCCTATGGAAAACCAACATAGGCACAAAGGAACATGCTTGCTAATGATATATGAAGCCAAAATCAAATAAAAAACATACACCATCAAAGACAAGAAAAAAAGGCAAAAAGAAAAGAACTGCAACAGATCAAGCTTCGACTAGCCATCCAATGTGGTGGATTGGGTCTAGGATTGAAGAGGGTTTGAAAGTGGAATGTGCTATCTACTATGCAAAAGAAACACACACGCATGAGGGCTAGTTGGAGCTAGTTTTCCACTAGGTGAGCCCCAAGAGGGACCATGTCAAAGCCATACCTTCATGACTTTAATAAGGTACAAAAATACATGCTCACATGGGCTAGTGAAGCTATATTTTCACTAGGTGAGCCCTAGGGGATCCATATCAAAGCAATACCTCCATGAATTTAATAAGATAAAAAGGAAAAATGGATGCTCATAGAGGCTAGTGAAGCTAGTTGTTCATTAGGTGAGCCCCAGGAAGTCCCTATCAAATCCATACCTCCATGAATCTAATAAGGACAAAAGGAAAATGCAACACAACAAGAAAGAGATATGTTCGAAGGGATTTTTCTTATTTCATGTGAGGTCTTACTCTTAGGGGAAATCATTCCTAATGTCTTTAAGAGAGGACCAGTCAAAGGATAAAAGGTTCACCACTTAGGGGATGTAGTGTGTCACACCACCACTAAGGGGAATATAATATGCTAAGATAGGTCACACTCTTGAAGGAAATTACTCCCAATGTCACCACAAAGAGGAAAATGCATCATATGAAGTCAATAAATCATATCAAGGAACATGAAAAAGAAAAAATGCAATCAAAATAATTCAATGTATGCCCCCACTTTATAGAAATTACTAACACTATGTTGTGAGAAATTATTTTAAAGTAGCCAAAATAAGAAAAGGAAAAGAGGGTTGCCCCACAGAAACACATAGGGGATCTATGGATTCAAGATCAATATTTGTCTTTGCTGCAATGATATTAAAGAGAATGAAAGTACCATCATTCCCCAAATACACATAGAACTAGAAGAATGACACAAATAGAGAGAAAATAAAGAAAATCCTTTTGCGTCAACATGGAAGAGACATAGGGTGTCTCGATGCCTCACATCATCCCCAAAAGAAAAACACAATAAAAAACATGAAAAGATAAATGAAAAGGAAAAATATTATGACATAGAGAAGAATGAAGGTACAAATAGATGAATACACAAAGAGAGAAACACCAAACAGAACATCATGTGGGATCACAATACACACATGCAAGCAAAATAAAAAAGAAAAAGAAAAATAATAGTAAGTCACATGTAAATCAACCATCTAAAAGGTTATATGCATCCCAATCTTGTTTAGTATATGTGGAATAAAAATCACTACTGAGAGGGATCACATCAAGTGTTGTACTGGGAGAATCACCAAGTCCAACACATGGTGAATCACTCGGTGTAGGAGGATTATCATGGTTTTTATCATTTAAGATCATGAATGAGGAAAATAAAAAATTCAATCCATTATGCACTTCCTCATAGATTTTAGTTGTTTCCTCATCATCATCCAAGTTAACCAAAATGAGAGGATAAATCATAATATCCATAGAAACTTATGATCCTTGTTGTGGTGAATTTAGAGTTTCTGGTAAGAGAGGAGGATCATCTATTATTGTTTTTGTCAAGTTCGGATTTTGATTTCAAATTTTTTTCTTGTTATTCATCTTTCAAACAACAACATGATGCCTATGCCTACTCTCTAGCATTGAATTTTCTTTTCTTACAATTTTAAAATTGTGTTTATGTAGGAGTGGATTTATTAACCATAACTTCCCTTTCTTCTTATGCAAGAAGAACAACAAAAATCATGGAAGGTTGTTTGCCCACTTTCTCTTTGGCTTTATAAACTTTCTTAGGTGACAAACTAGGAATTTTTTGGTTTTATTTAGGTTTCTTGTAGGAAATAGGTAAAGGTGTATTCATGGATGGGTCTTGGTTTGTTGGGAACGCTTTAGGCTTAGCATTTTCTTGTTTAGCTGGTGGAGATTCAAGCATGGGTGGAGGAAAGTTTTGAAGGGATATCTTGGTTATGCACTTTTATTTGAACTTTTGGTAGGATAGGAAAAGGAAATATTAATGTTGTCTTATAGGTTCCATAGTCTCAAGACAAAAATAATCTAAGGAGAAATTTCCATGAGAAGATGGGGGTCTAAAGAGACTATGGCGTATAGTGAATATTTCATTTCTAACTAGAAACTTTAAGCACTTATGGACAACAGATGGGACCGCATTCATGGAGCGAAGCCATTTGTAGCCTAACTTCATATGAAATTGTTTAGAATTACATAAAATAGAAAATGATACATTTGATTTCTCAATTCCTACTTGTCAAGGGAGTGTGATCAAGCCCATCATAGCATGAGAAAAACCATCATGCATTTAAATAAATGATTTTATTTATCATATCTATCTTGAGTGAGGTCATGCACATATAAGAGTTCTTATGTGATCAAATTTTCTCTACATACGAGATCAATTACAATCCCAGGAGTGGGCTTCTATTGATTCTTCTAGCTATTTAAAGAGGACTATTAGATGCATGTTTAATTGTTTCTTTTAAAGAGAAAGTAATGCTAGTGGCTTGTTGTGTACAAGGATCGATGTCAATCACTCTTATAATTTTATCAATAGGGATTTTTTCACTAGTATCCATACGACTCTGTTCATCATCATCCATAATATTTTGTTCTTGATTGCTCATATTTTCATCATCTGTGTCAACATTCATCATATGAGGCTTAGTCTCGCTAGCCTTAACAAATGAGATATTATGGTTGGGAATGGGATTTATAAATTTTTGCAAGTTTTGACTAGGAGGAGCCACAAAATTATTACCTTTGTCATTCACACCTCCAATTAGGATATGATTGGAATCAATGAGGTCTTGCACAAGATGTTTAAGATGGTTGCAATGATCCATCTAATGACCTTGTTATTGGTGATAAGAACAATAGGCATTGTGTCTAAAGCTCAGAGGTATTGGTTTTCTAGGGTCAAGGGGTTGGATGGGAGGTAAGGTAGGCATGTTTTGGTTTAAGAGCTCAGTCATGATGTTGTGAAGGGTGTCGGGTAAGAGAGTAAATTATATTTGCGGATCCCCAAATATATAAGGATTACTCTTCTTTATAGTGGCTAATTGGGTATTGATAGGTTGGGTAGGTTGAGAGGTGGAATTTAGTTCAAGGAAAGTTTATTTTGTCTTTTTAAAGGTTGATAAGTGTTTTGGTTTGTGGATTCAAATTTTTTAGGATGAGTAGGAGTAGCTTTTAGTTCACTAACACTCATAGAATTTTGATAATCTCAAAGGGAAGTGCATAGGTGCATGAAGGAATGAAATTTCATCATAGTGATATTCTCCATTATCTTTTTTTGTAAGTTTTCTATGAACATATTTTGAAGGTGGGAATTGGGAATCTTCACACTGATTTAGGAAGAAAGCGACTATTAATATGAAATAAAGTTAGTTAATTTTTCACCTTCATTTTGCTTGCATCTCATCTCATCAAATCATTCAATTTCATTTTAAGAACCATGTGCACTTGGAAATGGTTAGTAAATTCCTCAAAAATTTCATTGAATAAATGAATTGAGTTATTTGGTAATGTAGAAAATCAGTCCAAGGTGACATATTTCAAGAATCCAGCAAAAGGTTTATTGAAATGTTTGTTCTCAAGGATAAAGTCACTTTAGAAAGTAATCAAGGAATTAACATGATCATTAGGATCTAATTTTCCTCCATATTTCTCAAATATAGGGATATTTATACCTTGTGGCACCCAATATCTCAATATCTCCAAGGATAATGGATTACTCATGACATAATCTGAAAATATTTGTAAAAGGTGGTTAATGATAGGATAATTGGTTGTGGTGTGATAAGGAGATGAATATGGTGGTGGTGCATATGTGTTGGAAGGAAAAATTAATAGATTTCTTGTGGGAGGAGGAATGAGATTAGATGCCACATAGGTATAATAAGCACTAATGGAAATGTGTGAAGTAGGAAGGATGTTACAAGCTGGTTGCATCATTGTTGTCACTTGTGGAGTTGTGTAGGTTAGAATGAATGCTATGGTTGAAGAAGGAGGAATTTGATTTCCTCCTTGCACATTTTTTGAATTTTGAGCACCATTAGTGGTGGGAGGAAGATATTTTCCAAATACATGAGCTATGCTACACACAACTTCTAGTCCTTCATCACTTTCCATCATCCGGTGAATAATATATATGGAAGGTATAATAATGTTGGAAATGTTTTCAGTACTCACATTGTATTGTAAATGAGCTAGGTCTTCATGCATTTTCATTATGTTTTCTTGAGTAATATGATAAAACATTGTTTGAACACTTGGCATAACATTTGTAGGTAAGGTAGGCATGGAAAAAGAGGTGTCAAAGGTATGGTCCATACCTAGTGCACTAGTTCCAACACTAGAAGTAAGAGAGATTGATAACACAAGATACACAATGAATGTCTTATCACAAGATGCCATGAGTCTCACACTTCTTATAACCATATTATTAGTAGTAGAATTCTAGGTACTAAAACTCATACAAGGAATAAACCATGGAAAATTAAAATAACACAATCTCCTATGCTTGCAATTATGCTTGAAATAAAATAAATTGGAATAAAAACAATTCTAGAAAGTGAAACAAAAAACTAAAAGAAACCCACATAAACATAGAAAGGAAATTTAAGCCCTAAAAATTGGAGAGTCAAAGTCAATTGTGACTATGATGCCAGTAAGTGTGAGATTATAAAGTTCAAGAGGTTGAAATAGGCAGCAAACAATAGAGAGAGGATTGTGAGTAGAAAAAATTTGAGAGGGACTAAGATAATAGGAAGGGTGTTTTAGTCCTAGCAGAGGTTTTCTAAGAAAAACAATAGATGTAATGAGGATTTTAGAAATCCAAATAAGTTTTCAAAATATACCTTGGAGGACTAAGATGCCCAGGATGGTGTCTTAATCCCACTATTATTTTGTTGGGCAAAAACAAAATATTTGGATGTCAGAATCAGATCTGAAGGAATCTCCAAAAGATATGTTGGGAGGACTAAGACACCTAAGATGGTGTATTAGTCTTGCTCTATTTTTTTAAAAATTATTAATTTGGTTCTAAGGTATTAGGCCTATACTTGCTTCTTTTCAGATCTAAGGTTTTGAAACACTTGGATCTGACCTGTTGGGTCTCAAAAATGCAGGTTTGAACCATGAGAGATTGCCAAGCCCTCACAATGCTTTTGGTCAACGTACAAGGCCAATTGATGCAATTGTACCTTATTCTCTTTAGGTTCTACTAGACCAAGGCGGGTGAACCTAAGGAATGATGCTGATTTGAAAATTGTTTCCTGATGCAACAATCTACCCACAATGGAAAAGGTGGTGGATAGATGAAAATCTCTACAACTACTCCTAATCCTACTACACAAATGAAAGGTTTTTGAATAAATTGTTTATGGAATTCTATCTTTGGGTTGAGGAAAATCAGTGCCTTCTATCCACATGGGCAACAAAGTCATAAACAAAAAATGATATGTGTTTTCCCTCTCTGATCTAATTCTTGTTGTTAGGCACTCTGAAAATGAAATCTAATGAATGGCACACAACTTCATTTATTTATGTCTTGCATTAATGGTGTTGGAAAGTTTCTTGTCCTAGTTCTTCTTTAACCACCCAAAAGAAATCCTAAAATTACAGTGATTTACTTGAAGGGATTTAATTCCGACTTACAGACACCAACAAATAAAATCACACAAAATGGGAATTCATCCTGATAAATCAAAGATTATACTTGATATAATGATTTAAATGACTAAAGGATCTCAAGTTGGAGAGAACCAGATAAAAGAATAAAAAGTATTGCAACTCAACAACTGAAACAAGAAAGTTTTCACCAGTTAAAAAAAAAAAAAATCTCCATTGCTCTGTTTCTAGAAAAAAATTTCATTGTTTACATTCCGAGTCAAAAAAAATTGGACTCCCTCTAACTCCTGAGTCTCCTAATCTCCCCACTCCTGCAACTTATTTCTGAAATATTTATACAAAATAAACCAAGGGTCATGACCCTTCATATTACATTTACATCCGTTTTATATTTTTGATAGGAAATAAAATATTTGATTAATTGCCTTATCAGCAAATCAAATATTCTTTACATAATTAACCATTGATTTAAATTTATTTCTCGTGGCTTTCCTTTATTTCACCACTTTGACTTTGATAGGTCCCACCACTGACTGTCATGACCTCCATCTCCCTTTACCGCACTACTATGGTCTCCTCCATGCCCTTCCATAGTATTATGGTGGCCATTCTTCAAACCGCTAGCCATTCTACTTTTATCGTTACTGCGGTCACCATGTGAACCAGTGACGATACTGTGATAACCACTACGTCTGACTATCACTAACCGTTGGCTCTATCATTGCTGCCAATCATTAACCATCCACCTTACTACCGTAGTGACCATACTAGTTGTGCGCGGTATAGCGGTAACCGATAACCGCTACCGCCAACTAGCTTTGCTCACTTCGCTAACTGTTCACCACGGCCACCACGGTCTATGGTTTGATTGTGCACGGTACCGCGGTGATCACTTTATGTCTGCCTATTAACTGCTACCACCATACCACATACCCCTTTATAGAAGGCCAGGATAAGGTGGTAAACACATAGAAATGAAAAAATAAGGGAGCGGTAAGGTGTAAAATGAATAGTGAAATGGATGGGGATTGAAATAAACTATTTTTATGAAAAGATAGGAAAATGGTGGATAAAAATGGATTAAATAATTTAGTTTTTAATAATAAACATGAGGTTTAAATGAAAAACCCTTAGGATTCTATAAATTGAAATTTTGGTCCTAACAGTGGCTCCTGTTGGGGATGAGTGGTTTTCAAATCACTGGAAGAATCCAAAATATTTGTGGTAGAGTAGACCAAGCTATTGATAGAAAATGATATGAAAATGAATGCAATAGTAGATGGAGGGAATGAATAGATGAATGATATGAAAGATAGAGCAAATGGAGAAATGGAAAACCTACACTACTGTGCATGGAAAAGAAAATTTTAAAGAGGCATTGCTAGGAATTTTCCATGCACTAGCAATGCTTAATCTTCTATACCTGATTTGGTTAAAAAAATTAAACCACAAGGAATGGCCCCAGGCCACCTCGAAAAGACAAACCTGCACTTTCCTCTGTCATAGATTTTGTTCTGATTAGAGCTCATCAGTTTTCTTTTGAAACTATACCTTTCACCTGCCCTGCAACATGCACTACCATTGAAAACATTTAGGAAATCATTGTGTTCAATATATTTGATATTCATTTCATCACTCTGCATCTCATCATTCTCATTATCATATAAATTTTTTTTATCACCCTCAGCATACAAAGTGTAACCACAATCAACAAAAATTTCATAGGCATGCTCACTATCATACGTTGCTGAATGTGCCTGCAACTGCACTAGGACTTGAACATCTAAATATTTCTTAGGGAAATCTAAAAATTCAATCTCATCAAGATCTTTTGAAATAATCAAGTCAAAATTACTTTCCATTTCATCTTTATCACCAGTTGGCATTAACACACATTTTTGATTCATACAGTCATCCTTATACATACTTAACTCAACAAATGCTGGACACTCACCAGCAATGATATGCAAACTAGTATCCTCTTCTTGCAGGCAAAAAAAATTTAAATCACATACCTCCTCTTGGACATAAATAGATCTTTGATCAGCTTCAAATAACTCCTCATCACCGTGAGAGATGCACATAGGGTCATGTGAGTTTTTACACATAATATCTTCACTATACCAAAGTCTTGGAACCATCTTCATGTGCATACCTCCAGTATTCCAGAGTTAACAAATCTGAAACTTTCTCATTGTTGAGTGAACAAGTCTATGCTTCCATATCTTCTACTATGTCTCCAACCTCTTCTTGATCTTCATAATAGCTGCAAAAATCATCCTGTTGAAGATTAACATCCACAATTTCACCTTCACAATCTGAAATACAATCTGTCATATAAGAGGTACTCTCCATATCTTCATTAATTGACAACATGATATGTTCTTCTGTTTCAGCTTCTGAAGCACTTCTAATGTACTCTCCAGATGGTGTGTCCCTATCATCTTGCAAATCAGTATCCATGTATATTGTCCCAAGCATGGAATCAATGAATTTATGTGTTGCATCCAAAGCATACTGCTTTGATGATTCTTGCCAATAAACTGATTCAGGCTCTGATGCTCTTAAAAATTGCTCAACAAATATGGGTCTTGTGGGCCTATGATGAGGAAGTAATTGCATACAAATTTCTACCATCCTATTGTATAGAGATTTTACATCTTCCTCCTTATATCTCCTTATATCAAAAAAAGGCATCCACAAGATATTTGTTTCTTTCTTCTATTTGAATATAATCATCAAAAATACTTTGTTGTGAATAGAGTACATTACCCATGTTTCCAGAATTCTCCTCAGTTGCATCATAGGGCACTTGTGGTGTCCAAGATCTCTTACTGTATGATGGTCTATTTGGTGAAGTATTTGGAGCACTTTTGACTCCCAATTGCAGCAGTTGTTGGTTCACTTGTAGCATCTATTGGTTCAATTGCAGCCTTTGTTGTCTCAATTCCTTCAACTCCCTGATTGACTGCTGTCTCCTTTCTTCTTCTACCATCCTGACAAAATGTTACTGCTTCACAACACTCATGCATTATTTATCAAATCTAAAACAGAGTTGCCACCTAATTTTCCCAAAAGTAGGAAAATGAAAATGGATTGCTTTGGTTTGCCCCAGTGGAATCTCCAAAAAAATTGTAAAACTTTACAGACTCTAAAATGGAAAGGCTGAAAATCATCCTCAGTAATGCCCAGCGGCGTCGCCAAACTGCTGGGTCTCAAAAACACACATTTGAATCATGAGAGATTGCCAAGCCCTCACAACTCTTTTGGTCAACGTACAAGGCCAATTGATGCAATTGTACCTTCTTCTCTTTAGGTTCTACTATACCAAGGTGGGTGAACCTAATGAATGATGCAGATTTAAAAAGAGTTTCCTGATGCAACAATCTACCCACAATGGCAAAGGTGGTGGATAGATAAAAATCTCTACAACTAATCCTAATCCTACTACAAAAATGAAAGGTTTTTGAATAAATTATTTATGGAATTCTATCTCTAGGTTGAGGCAAATCAGTGCCTTCTATCCAAATGGGAAACAGAGTCATAAACAAAAAATGATATGTGTTTTCCCTCTCTGATCTAATTCTAGTTGTTAGGCACTCTAAAAATGAAATCTAATGATTGGCACACAACTTCAGTTATTTATGTCTTGCATTAATGGTGCTGGAAAGTTTCTTGTTCTAGTTCTTCTTTAACCACCCAAAAGAAATCCAAAAATTAATGTGACTTACTTGAAGGTATTTAATTCTAACTTACAGACACCAACAAATAAAATCACACAAAATGGGAATTCATCCTGATAAATCAAAGATTATACTTGATATAATGATTTAAATAACTAAAGGATCTCAAGTTGGAGAGAACTAGATAAAAGAATAAAAATTATTGCAACTCAACAACTGAAATAGGAAGGTTTTCACCAGTTAAAAAAAAAAAATCTCCATTGCTCTGTTTCTAGAAAAAAATTTCATTGTTTACATTCCCACTCAGAAAAAATATGACTCCCTCTAACCCTTGAATCTCCTAATCTCCCCCCTCCTGCAAATGATTTTTGAAATATTTATACAAAATAAATCAAGGGTTGTGACCCTTCATATTACATTTACATCCATTTTATATTTTTGACAGTAAATAAAATATTTGATTAATTGCCTTATCGGCAAATCAAATATCCTTTACATAATTCACCATTGATTTAAATTTATTTTCTATAGGTTTACTTTATTTCACCGCTTTGACTTTGACGAGTCCCACCACTGACTATCATGGCCTCCATCTCCCCTTACTACGCTACTGCACTCTCCTCCATGCACTTTTGTGGTACTGTGGTGGTCATTCTTTAAACCGCTAGCCGTTTTGCTTTTACCATTACAGCGTTACCATGGTCACCATGTGAACGGATGGTAGTACCGCAGTAACCGCTACCTCTGACTATCACTGATCACTGGCTCCATCATCACGACCACTCATTGAACATCCACCATGCTATCGTGGTGACCATACTAACTGTGCGTGGTATAGCGGTAACCAGTAACTGCTACCACCAACTGCCTTTGCTCGCTTCGCTAACTATTTTCCTTCGACCGCTAACTGTTAACCATGGCCACCGTAGTCTGTGGTTTGACTGCGCATGGTACCCGGTGATCACTTTATGTCCACCTATTAACTACTATCGCCATACCGCAAGCCCCTTTATAGAGGCCGCGGTAAGGCGGTAAACACATAGAAATGAAAAATAAGGGAGCGGTACGGTGTAAAATGAATAGTGAAATGAATGAGGACTGCAATAAACTATTTTTATGAAAATATAGGCAAATGGTGGATAAAAATGGATTAAATCATTTAGGCTTTAATGGTAAACATGAGGTTTAAAAGAAAAAACCCTTAGGATTCTATAAATGGAAATTTTGGTCCGAACATGACCTATAGGTGATTTTTTGTGAAGATGACAATTTTGTAATGAAAATTTACAACTTTGAAAACTTTTCACATGAAATGATCTTCAAGTCTTCAACCTAGATCTGAAAACACAAACATGCAAGAAGGGAAACACTTGCTGATTGTTAGTGAATGGGGGTTTTCCTTGGTCAAACCCCTTGTTAGTAATTAAACCTTGAAATGAGATAGAAATAATGAAGGAAATGGTGGATGAACAACATGTAATGCTAGAACTCACCGATCCCTTGTAAAATTTGCAAACTTGTGTGAAATGGATACAATGGATATAGATCTTTAAATGCTTGATATATCTTGAATTACTTGCTTTCTTGAATTAAAAACCTACATCACAAATGTTAGCACAAAAACACACATGATACAAGAGTAGCCCTTGACATGATGCTTGAATATTGATGATTTTCTCTTTAATGCTCTTAAATTATCCTTAGGAATGAATACTAAAGTTGCTAGATGATATCATGAATGCTTAGGATGCTTGTTAGCAGAAAATGAGAGAAGGAACCTTATATTTATACTTGTCGATCATTAATATCACAAAATTATATCACACCAAGTTGACATATGAATTAATTAAATGAAGGAGGCAAAATCCCTTTTGAATTTGAATTTAAATCCCAAAAATTACTCTAGGAGGACTAAGATGCCCTAGGTGGCATCTTAGTCCCAAGTGTTGAAACTTGGGGCACAAACACCAAAAAGGGGCCCAATTAATATACCTCAAAATTAGGGCTTTGAAACCTCAAGGGAACAAAGATGCCCCAAGTTCAATTTTAGTCCTAAGCATGAACCGGTGACACACCAATCAGAATCATTAGGAGATCATTTATGCATTGGAGAATGTTTGGATTAACCAGAAGAAAATACATTCATAAGGCTTGTGGACAAAAAATAGGACCAATCAAGACATAAAGAAGGATAAATAAAATGAGGTGGGCCCAAACAAGTGTGAAAATGCAAGGGTATGAATTTTACTACACTATAGCTCACAATATAATATTAGATCTTGATTAGATTGTAGAAATATTTTCTCATTAAGTCTGGACTACTTCATTAATGGCTTCAAATATTTTAGTGAAGATAGCTATTAGAAAACAATCAAATTTTAGCATAGCCTAGAAAAAATTTGATCAATCAACCATAGAGGTTAATGAAGTTGACCTGAAGGTTCCACCCTAAAAGTAAGAGACCCACCATATTATCGACAAACTCCACCCAAAAGAGATCACTCCACCAGAAATACAAACTAGCCGATGCAAATAGATGATGTGTCAAGTGAGTAGGTGATGCCATATTTTTGAGATTAGCTTTAGAAAATCCCTACCAAGCATACACGTACCCTAGATTGCAACTAAAAGGAAAATGATATGTAAATAAAGTTGCACAACCATCATGTGGCACATTGCATGCCTTTATGAGGAGCAATCTTCATCCTTTGGGCACAGATTCATCCCAAAGTGGAAAAGATTAAGGGTTAAAAACTAAAGAAAAGATTAAAGGAAAAGTTTCTTTACAATTCTAGTGACTCACAAGGGGCCTTCACTTGCAGAGGCATAAACCTAGACCTCTGGGATTTCCTAGAGTTTGAGAAAGGCGAAGTGTTGGACTTCCCAATCCAAATTAGTGGGTTGAATGAGGGTGCATAAAATTTCATATGCTTGATGTAGATTGGGGAAAATAAAACCCTCCCCACCTTGATGAAAGAGCTTTGATGTGGTAATAAAGATGAGAAGTGGGAAGGATTCCCCTCTCAATTTCCTCAATAGTGGGTGATGGGCGTAAACTTGGGAGTGCTATGGAAGTGTGGATTTTGAGTTTGATTGCATTAATGATTTTCTCAATTGATAGCACTCCTCCATTTGGTGAGAAAAGAGCGGGTAGTTTGGATTCAAGCATAATTTTTAAATCCCTCTTGATATCATCAACCTTCTTATTCAACACTTCTTGGAAATATTTCCTTTTCAACTAAACTTTGTGGTAATTAATGAATTCACTTGCTTTTCTTGAGGCTTTTGATCATATCATAAATTATGAGATATCCTAAAGCTTCTTTGGCCGACTTACATAGCTTGGAGATCAAGCTCTCTAGTTCTACAACCCAGTGATCATATATATGAAGAGTTTGGTCGACCACCAGGGCAACCTTCTCGTTTAATTCTCGAGAATTCCTCAGAAATAGCAAGACTAGTTTCAAGGTAGCAACTGCAACTATAATTCTCTCCTAATGTGTGGATATTAATCTTTTTCAGTATCCAGAGGATCTCAGATCCTTGTTCCATAGTTAACTCCTGTTGGAAATGAGACTTTGTTGATTTTATGCTCTCCTAGAATTATCTCTTCTCTTCGAGGGAGTTCGTATGTTTGGATCTCAGATTCTTGATCTATTCAACTTGAGTCTGCAAAATAGACTCGATTTCTTGCTTCTCTTGTTTAACCCTTTTTATTTTTTCCTAGACCTTCTGAAGATCATCAAAGGCTTGAGATCAAATGTTATCTAACTCTTTTTGTATGTCCTCCTTTTACTAATCCAACAATCGTATCTTCTTTTTTAACACATTGGATACACCAATTACTGTGGTTATATCTATGTCCATCTTCTTCTATTTGTTTTGATATTCTGATTTTTTCTCACATTTAGGAACAACCTCACCCTTCAATTTCTCTATGTCAACATGAAGCTGATCCTTCTCATTTTGGGCCTCTTCAAGCAACTTATTCACTCCCCCCACTGACTTTGTAACTGCCTTAAGCAGTTCATTTCCATATCCTTGACCTTGATTTCTACCTGCAACCTATACATAATGGCTTTTAAATTTTCTAGCTTTGCCTTGCACTTGTTCAAATTTTTTTCCAACTTCTCATAGTCGATGTAGACCACTTTCTAACTAGATTTAGCCAAAACCATTTTTTCATGTGGGAGAGTCTCATATAAATCAAGGCCCACAACTTAGATATCATAATCTTCTAATTGAATTTATCCTTCAGGTTTGGATGTCAATGGCCTCATGGTAGAAATTAGTAGGGAATTATTATCTTCATCAAAACAAGCCTCAATCTTTCAAGTAGGTGGATTCACCATGACCTTTATCTATAGTTTATGTTTTCTATATTGTCAAGCATGTTTCATTGCATCGAAGTGGCTTTAAAGGCTCTACGAGGTGTCAATACTTTGTGCAACAATAGAATCAGATGGAGGGAGACTGAAGAGGGTGACAAAAGGAGAAGCCTTAGTTATATGAGATTATAGAGAGGTGAAGTGGAGTGTTATCATGGGAAAAGGTGTGATTCCATATATAGACTAAGAAGGAAGGACACCTATCATAGTGAAAGGGGGAGTGGGATGAAAGAGACAAATTTTCCTAGTAGTAGATGGGCTTGGTGAAACTCTAAGCATGGATGCTTTAGTATTTTCAATGGAGGCCCTTGATAGAGTGAATAAAAAATCAATTGTAGCTGATGTAGATTATGCTCACTCAGTGTGCGAGGTCTCTTCATGGGGTTCATTATTTTATACGATCAAGGTTACATTCAAAACAAGGACATCAAAATCTATGGATAAAGGACCCTTTTTAACAGATGAGAGTGGAGGAATAACTAAAGATGTAGAATTAGAAAGAAGAGCAGGAGCAAATCTTACCTAGTCTCCCGAAGCCGAATATCCTAACGGAGTGGAATCCACCTCTTCTTGTCCTCTACTTGATGTGTCTTGTCCACCTAGGTCCTAGACTCATCTCCTCTTTGTATGGGTGGAATTGGTAGATCCAGATTCCTTGGTGGTCGATCCTACCAAAAATTGGGCTTTGACAATCATAATAGACCTCTTTAGGGACCATCGAGTCCTTTTCCATTTCAATCACGCATTGGTAGAAGATATTATTTGTTATCCCTTCTATCTCGATCCATTTCCTTTCCCTTTTCTATTTTTGGGCTCTTAATTTTGGGAAGTGTAGAGTGGAAAATCCTTTGGTTCAATCTCCTGATTGGACTTAGGATTACTACCATCTATTTCAGGCCTCCTTGTCATAGATTTGGTCAAAATTCTCGTCATGTTTCTTAACATCTCCATACATGGTGCTGAAACATTTAATTTCCTATTAAAACCTCTAGAAATCCGTCTTCATTCTTTTTTACCATCCCAAGTGCGTTAGTTTTGTGTTGAGGGACTTTCCTATTGGGATGCTCTACTAATACTTCACCACCTTAACATAGAAGCTAAGTCATGGTGGTCGGTCGAATGGTATGAAGGCTAAGTTGATGTAAAAATCTGGCCTCTCCTCGGCCAGATTCATTCTTCATTTAAAGTACTCCCACCTCTCATGCCTTATAATCAGGAGATTCCCTTTTAGGTTGTAGATCCATGCATCACATATCAAGACAAAGCCTAGGCAAACCAATTTTTTGGTAAGATAATCATGCTCCTCTCTTTTACAAGTGTTACCTGACTATTAGAAATGGTGAGGGAAATCAGGTGAAGCGCTATCTTGTTCCTTCCAATGTCATAAGCTTTTTTAGAAGTAGTTTCCTAAAAAAATGCCTCCAAAGAAAAAATATTGTATGTTACAAATTTAGGGAGCCTAAAAGGCTCCTCAAAAAAACAATGGAATTTGATAAAGGTAAAATTTTCTCCCAGAAAATAATCCACCAAGCTCTGTGAGCTTTTCATCCATTGTAAGACTTCAGGGAAAAAATGACTCAAAAGATAATGGAGACAAATCTATGAGCATTGGTCTCAGGAAGTAATCCACAAATAAGTAATAATCCCATGTCTTTTAAAGCACATGGGTCTAGAGCAAAATTGGATGGTATGATCCCTTTGTCTCAAACTTAAATAGTGACAAATTATTTTTGAAAAAATTGGGTTTTTGAAGAAACATCAAATGTGATAGAAAATAAAAATACCTAAATTTAGAAGTAGTGCCATAGTTTTTTAATTATTCTAGCATCCTTTGAGATATTACATCAACATTATTGAAACATTTCTATCTTTTCTCCCTCTTGAGCATGAAATTCAAGCCCATCTGGAAAGAATAAACTCTTTCATTATCATTATAGTTGTAGATATAGGTCAACATTATGAAAATTACCTATACATTTGGTTTCAATTTTCTATGCACAAGAGGGAAGAGGAGTTGATTTTCTTCTATTTCATCTTCATAAAATTTAACTATTTTATTTTGGTCCTCGAAACTCTTCCATTATTTCATGCTTGAATATTTTGACACCCTGGTTTGCAGGGATACATAACATATCTCAGATGGCCATAGAGTTGATTTTAACCCTTAGCCTATCACCTATTATAAACCCTGCTTCTTTTTCCATCCTCTTAGCACATGCATCGACCAACTATGGACATAGGTGTATAACAATAAATGTGAATTGTGAAAAACCACAATACTAGAGCTATAACAAAAAACCTTTGGTTCCCCCATACTTGATCATTCTCTCCATTTCCCCTTCCCTAACTTTTTTAGGTTTCATATGCAACTTTGGGTCAAAAAAATTGTCTACAAAATCTAGGACCAATTATTTCTAAATGGGGTCGCCTACCAGTATAGTTTTAATAGGGGAAAAATGTCACTCTTCTAGTGCTCACGAATTAACAAATGAATACCTTCCAAAAAAATTGGTGTAGCTTGGTTTATTAGACAAAAATATATCTTGTCAACCAAAATATGATGCTTTCGCCATTGTTGTGTTGAAAAATTTACAAAGAGCTTAGATAGAGAAACAACTATTTGTTTTTCGTTATTTAGCAAAAAAATACTTTTGGGTGTATTCAATTTTCTTGCACGTACATCTCATAATGCATTGCTATTACCACCAACCTACTAAATGCTACTACTAAGGTGATACATGTGGATTAGGGATTTGTACACCTCGAAAATGCAAAATTTATCACAAGAATGTAATTAGTACATTAACCTCGCTACCTTTTCACAAATAAGCTCTACGCATTAGGAAGCATTATTTTAGCCATTTGAAGCATGCTTTAAGCAATCCAAGGTACTCTAAAAAGATGTGCATATTTAATGTTTTAGATCTTAGCACTTTAATCAACATATTTTTGTATAAGCAAGCAAGGTAGCATTGATGACGACAATGGACACATGGCAACAATCGGTACACATGAGAATTTAATCCCAATGCCTAAATCTATTTCTCATGGCTTGGTCCTATATTTTCTATATTATTCATCTCTCACCATCCTGTTGCTTTGATATTTTCTCTATTGCCATCTAGTGGGAGATGGATATTCCATTCATTGAGCTCATTGGTGCACCTTCTCTATAAATAGCCATGCCACCTTAGGAAAAATTCACTTGAATTATCACTTAAGTTATTAAGCTTTCCTTGTTATATCCTCCATACCACTAGCCTTATTTTGTTTTCTGCTATGATGTCTAGCCTAGGTACCCTTGCACGGATCTTATCATGAAGGCTGCAAATTTCTTTGTGGGTGAAGTTAGCAAAAATATAATTAAGCACCTGGTAAAGAAGAATGATCGCATCATCATTGTGGCATTCAAATGGGTGCTCAACAATGACTACGTGAAGGATGAAGACTATTCCTAGTGTAAATCTAATGTAATCTCCAACCTCATGGTCTCCTTGCTTGATTTGGACATCTCCAAGCCTTTGATAATTTAATTTTTTCATGCCATGTTTGATTTTGTATATTTGGATGGGATCGACAAGATTATGCAAGTGGCTATCCCTCATGGTGGCATTTCGAGCACCATGGACCTTCACAGGCACATTGATTATGGGGAGACGATGCCCTGGTTGCCCCTTCTTGCTAAAATTTTCACCATGGACCTTGAGAGGAATCAATTGTTGTCCCAACCCACATCCCCCTTCCTATTGAGGGAGTATGGCATGGACCACATTCTTGGTCTTGACTAGAAAAATCACTTTGAATTTATGGTAGATAGCTATGCTATCGAGGAATGAGATATGTGTCATGTTGAGCCTACATGCATTGTGTGTTAACTCCCCTTACCACCCCGTTGAAGAAAAACATAGAGAAATATTGTTTTGACCTCTTAGTGACAAATGGAGGCTTCAAATTTACTACCTATTTTGTGCATCACCTCCCTTTTTAATTTTTTCTCTATAACTCCTTTTGGGTTTGCATGAGAAGGCTTCAAGTTTATCTTGGGGCTTCAGGCTTGTATTATAGTGTAAGTATTTTTACTTAACATAATATAATAATTTTTTGCTTATTCTTGTAGTATTATTATGGCTTATTTGCAAAAATATCATGTATTCTACAATTTTTTTACGTATGGTACATATCTATGAAAATTTCAAAAGAACTTGGGTGTTTCAATGGAAAAAATTTAGATGAATACCATTTACCAATAATCCAGAATGTTTCCATCAATTTCTTCTATCCCATACACATTATTTTATTTACACATGTGAATATAGAAGGGACCCTTCCATAGTGCTTCAATATTTTCATGTTGTCCTAGACTCTAGTTTTGTAGCGCACTCGTCATACTTTAGCACCAGGCTTCCCTCCCAAAAATTTGGTTTGGAATCCTTTTTATCAAACCATTATTTGACTATATGTTGGAACCCAATCATGGTGTCATACGTTCTTTTGCTTTTCTCTTCAAGACTTAGGAGTTCTGCCAATCTTACTTTCATTTTGCTACTTTCTTCAATTTCAAAGGATTTTAACAGTTGCAATGCTAGAATTTCTATAGAAACTGGTAAAACCACCTCCTTTCCATACACTAATTCATATGAAGAGGCCTTCAAGAATTTTTTGGGCATAATTATGTCAGTGCATAGAGTGGCTCATAGGTTCTTGTGCCATTCCTTTTGGCATTTTGATCCGATGTGCTTAATTAACCTAATCAAGTTCTTTTTGGTTGAATTTTCTAACCCATTTCCTTGCGGGTAATAATTTGATGAAGTCTTGAAGTAGACCCCATTCTTGAAAGAGAATTCTGAAATCTTACAGCCCAAAAAATCTTATTCCTTATGAGATATGATAGTTTTTGGAAAACCAAACCTTGCCACCATCTCCTCAAGAAAATTGACAATTTAAATTTCCATAGCACTTTTAGAGAAACGACCTCCATACATCTTGTAATATAATCAGTTACCATAAGTATCCACATATGGCTAGTGTTTGATATAGGATTTATCATCCTGATAAAATAGAAATCCCATTGTGTAAAGTGTTCCTCAGTCACGATTGGGCTCAATGGCATGGTAGAGTTCTTCTGCTCACGGAAAAGATATTGGCACTAAGTACATTTTCACACCATGTTGTGTACCTCAAAAAAAAATGGAAGGCCAATAATATAGTACTCGCATTATAATTAAAACAGTAGGTTTTATGGAGAAGAATCTATCCTTGGGACTGTTATGGAATTCATTTAAAACTCTTTTCGCTTGTTTCTTATCTAAGAAACAAAGCAAGATGCCACCATAATTTATTTTAAACAAAATCCCCTCAATTAGTACATAACTGGTTCCTTGTAGTCGATACTAGCATATTTTGTGAGGTGGAATGTTGTTCGGGTACTACCACTTTTTCATATATCATATTTGATCCACCACCCATGACTCATCAGACTCTAACTAATTTTAATAGGCCTAATCGATCCCTTCCTCTTCTAGGGAGCTTTATTCCTATGCAAGTTATTCACAAAGACCTCTTTGTTGGACTAGTTTGGTCGATCAAATTTGTACATCATATTCCAGGATCTTGGTGATATAGTTTTCCCTCTTTTTCAATTATTTTTCCTTTGGTTATATACACCCAAACACTAGGATGGGTGATGAGGATGGTAATTCTGATTGTTGATACTAGGTGTCAAAATTTCTTTAGGATTTTAAAAATAGAAAAGGCTTATTTATCAACAAAGTTGTACCTGGTTTTTAATCTTTTGAGAGTCCTAGAGTGGAATGTGATGGGATGCTCTCTGCTATTATCTTCATCTTTCTAAGTGAGCATTGAAGCTATGTTGTGTTGGCCATTTTTGATGTAGAGTAGTAAATCCTTGGAGAAGTTTAGGTTAGCTAAAATGAGGGCCATGGAGATGGCTACCTTTATTTTATTGAAAGTTGTCTTTCCTTCAATAGTCCATTTCAACACTAGATTCTTCATTAACATTAGTGTGATAGGTCTTGCAATACCTACAAAATTTGAAATGAACCAACTAACCAAATTAATCTTCCCCAAAAAGGATTGTAGCCCCTTTTGATTGACTAGAAGTGATAGCTCCATTATAGCCTTCACCCTTTCAAGATCTATAGCTATTCCTTCTTTTGATACAAAAAAACCAAGTAGCTTGCCTTGGGGCACTTTGGAAACACATTTCCTGAGATTTAAGGAAATCCTAAACTATTGGAATTTTTGGAAGACCTTTTCCAAATGATCAAAATGATCATCTTTTGATTTTGGAAAAAACTAATAGGTCATCCAAATACATTAACATAATCTGATTAATGAACCGTTGAAGGAAATATCCATTGCTCGTTGAAAAGTAGCACTAGCATTAGATAGTCTGAAGGGAATTTTTGAGTATGTGAACATTCCCCATTCGGTAGTGAACATTGTTTTATGCTATTCTTATTCCTTTACATAGACCTATTTATAACTCGAAAAACCATCAAGAAATGACAACATTGTCAATTTGACCATGACCTGCTATGCTCCATTGAGGGAAAAGAGTAGTGATCTTTTAGTGAAGCTTTATTCAAATCCCTAAAATACATGCAAAGACGAATATCACCATTCTTTTTCCGCACTAGTACAAGATTGGATACCTAGGTGGCATATTTGATGAGGTATACAATCCTTAATTTGATTAATTTGATGAGCTCTTGTGCCATGAATGCTTCAACTTTCAGGTTGACTGACCTTTGTTTCTGTTGGATAGGCTTTGATCCTTCAACCAAGTTGATAGTATGCTAAATTATTCCTAAATCAAATCCTCTAAGATCATCATAGGTCCAAGGTACAACCTCATCGTATCTAGAACATAGCTCTTTCAGTCTTTCTTTATCCTTCTATGGAACATCTCTTCTAAATTTTAAATTTCTTCCATTTTTGACATCGATATCTTCATAGTCTTTTGCATCAACAATGAATCTTTGTTTTCTATTACTCGCATCATCGTAGTTGAAAACAATTTTGAGAGAAATCAAACTTTACGAGAGTTTGTTTCCTTTTAAATTGATAACTTTCCCTTTTATATCTCTTCTAGCTTTGGACTGTGAATGGTTGGAAGCTTTTCTTGATTTTTGTAAAAAATTATCAATCTGAATATCATCCTCAAAAACCTTCCAATTTTAATCATTTTCAAGAATTGGCGGTTGAATGATGATTTGTACTAAATCTTATTTGGTCACTCACTAAAATATTGTCTCATAATGTGAACCAATTGAAGTCATTCGATCAACAACATGTTTCTGGGACCACGAGATAACCTGTATATTAAAAGCTTCAATCCTCTCAACTAGATCCCATACTTTGTGTCTATAGGACTTCATTCTCAATTTTTTTGCAGCTGCCTACCCACAGAATTAGCTTACAACCAACTCCAAATATTTGAATTATTGTACTTTCTTTAGACCCATCTATTTTGTGAGAAACAAACCATGCACCAAGGCCTCATACCCAGTATGATTATTTGAGCATGGGAACTAGAAACAAAAATCTTTGAGGGTCTCTGATCTAGTCAGGGATACCAATTAGACACTTGCTCTAGAATCAACCTTGTATTTTTCACTATCAAAATATAACATCCATAGAATATTGTCACCTAGTCTAATAGTCTCTTCTTTTCATTTAACCAGTTTCAGGAAGACTTTTTCATCATCGAAGATTACATAGGTGCCTAATCTAGTAGCATGGAAGTTCCTGAATGGGTCTGAGTCAATAAACTAGTTGAGGAGGACCTCCTCTTTGGGGGTCCGATCACTTGTGTCCTCATGGTCTTCTCACATTTATACATAATATGTCTCCCTTTTTGAGAAGGAGGTATGTGAGTAGGTGTAGGATCATCGTGGAAAAAACAAGCCCTTAAGTGGCAAAAAATTTAGAAAAATTAGAGTTAGGAAACTTGACATAAAAATTTGAATAAGTTACCCATATTATTTGAAAAATATGTAAGAATAAAATTTGTAGAAAATTTAATGTAGTTTCTAAAATACTAGGTTTATTTAAAATTGAAATTTCAATGCAGTAGCACTTAAATTTCAGGGAAAAATAAGAAGTAGGCATCTGTCTGACAACCCTAATAACAATAAAATGATAATAATTTTTTATAATATTTTAGATATAAGTAAAGGAATCATGTCTTGATATGATGCATATCTTTTTGTAGTTTATTTCCAAGTAAATAATTAATTATAATTTTTTTATTAAAAATTTTTAAAAATATAAAACTCATACTCCTAACCACCTTAAGTTGGTCAAAAATTTATGAAATTAATTAATTTTTTTTAATCCTATAGTATGTGAAGCATAAAATGTGAAATATGTTTTAGATTCAAAAAATGTGATACCATTTGAAATCTATAGATGTTTTTCAATCAGCCTATCAATCAAGACTTTAGTCGTAATTCAAATAGAAAATGAATAGCAATTATTTATTAAATTCAAAGTAAAGCATAATTTATATTGGTGGAAATATGAGAATCTCCTTTAAAAACCCTTTTTGTTTCATTAATTTTGATTAAAAAAAATTTGACAGCCACATACCCTACACATAGCCATTATATTGCCACTTTTTGGCCTATCATGATCCTTCACATACCCATGCGATGATTCAAATCATAGGACCTCCTTGTCCACTATATATTCTGGGTGGAAGGATTCATATAGCATCTTCATATTTTCCCCATGCTTGGTCTCCAATAATATATGAGACCAATCGAGCACTAAATATCCACCAAGCTTCACTATAAAGTCCCTTGAAAGGCACATCCTGAACACTAAGGGAATGTCTATCATAACTATTTCTTGGGTGACCATTTGGCTTGGACATGAGAAAAAGGTCAAATATAGATCCTTTATGTGACCGATAGTCGAGACCTTCCCATCTAATTGCATAGTCAATTTCTTGACAGGATCGTACTATATTTTTATGACATCAACTACTTGTTTAGGAATGACCGTAGTACTAGCTCCTGAATCAATCATGTTATCGTGTAAAAGATTGTCTCCCACAATAAGTGTTAAAAATAAAGGTGTTAGCTTTGGTTTTCTTACCTCTTTCCTATTTTCATTGTTCATGATGTTCATGTACGTCATGACTCAAAGATTGAGGGTCTGATGGGAGCTCTTTATCTCTAACTTGATCGTGCAATGCAATCACATTCATCAAGGGTATTTGTTCTTCTTTCTTTAATGCTTCCTAGAGAAATTTATTTTGTTTTAGAATTTATATAACATCCCATAGAGATACATTAGTGGGAACCTTGTTCAAATTTTCAACCACGTTGAGAATTCTAACTAGCGGGACCTTGGGTTTGAATGATGGTATCTCTTTCATCTTTGGGAGAGGCTGATTTGACATGGGAAGACTTCGTGTTTTATATATCTCCTTATGTGGAAATTTTGGAGCTTGCGACTGCTGAGTGGGTTGGATCTACACAAATTTATTTTCTTGTGGTTGTGGTTGACATGGCTATAGATAGTATGGAGCTTGTTGCACGTATTCTCCAATAATCCTTCTCTTGGACCTTGTGTTGTAGTCCAACTATACTTGTGGGGCACTAGTCATTAGAGAATCATTTGTAAATACTACATCTTCTTCTTCCATCCAAGGGAAGAGTGTTTGGTCTCGCATATTATCTAGCTCTTGTTTTAAGGACATTCCTTGCATTTACAGTCTAAAGCGGGCATTCTCCAATTCAGGAGAATGATATTCTTCAATGTTTGAGAACATGCCTTGGTGCTCTGCTATATTTTTCTAAATATTTCACCTTGGAAAACTTCAAGGAATATGGCTATAATTACACAAGAAGCAGCATGTGTTCTCATCCTTTGCCAAGTTGTTCTACCCCAGGATGAAATCTTTGCCTAGACTATTCCTAACGACCTAAAGAGGCATGGTAATTGAGACTATCTAGTCTGCGTGTGCTAGTTGTTGACTTCCTCCTTTTGGAGCTCCTTTATATTCATTATGTTGATAATATTTCCTTCCTCCTTGATAGGTCTGTGTGGGTGGCTTAATAGGTGATTCTTTCTATCGTCAGATGAGGACTATCTCATTCACAAAGGACTTCATGAGGCTCTTCATATTCTTGACATCTGTTCCTAATAAAGAGGAGCGTGGTGTGCTTGGTTGTGCACCAAGGTATACATACATAGATGGTGGTATGGCCAATGTGGTCGCTTGTGGAGCAGAGGAACTCAAAGTTTCTTCTTCTTAGGGACTACCAAAGATTTCCATGAACATGGGCATCTGTGGACATGGTGGAAGCTTCCTGGTATCAATTAGACTATTTTCTATATGCACAACTAGATCGTATGCATCGAGAAAAATATATCCTCCCATAGACTACACCATGAATGCAATATCCAATTTGAGAGCCTTTAGATAAAACATGATCACCATAGAAATTGAAGGCCTGGCAATCACAATAATCCTTTAAAAGGTTTTGTGAAACCTGGTGTTGAAGTCACTCATGGTGTCTTGTGGGGTCCTTTTGATGGTGATTAGTTATTGTAGCAAAGAGGACTGGTCTCTATTTTCCGAGAAGCACTTGAATAACTTCTCTCTGAGTTGGTGCCAAGAGAAAATAAAACATAAGCCAAATACCTATACCAATCCTAAGCTTTTCCTTTGAAAGAAAATGCTAGTAACGTAAGAGCAACAATATCTTCTACAATGTAATGTACTCTACATACCTTCTCTATATCTTGGAGATGTTCCAAGGGGGTCTTGAAATCCTCCCCCCAAAAAAATGGGATGGTCTTGAGAGCATTGGTGGTATAGGAAGCCATACATCAGGTGTGTAGGTGGTTGTATTGAGCTACCACTATCCCAGGTTATAAAATTTCTAGGAACTAGCGCACCTAGATAGGCCATTGTAAATTGATTCTTATAGTTAGGTTATACGAGTATTCTGATTTGGAAGGTTCGACCTCTCGGTGGAGTAGATAAAGTTGTGGATTGTGGGCTAACACTTCTTACCCTAGTGCTTCTTATAGGTGATACAAAACCTAAAATTTGTCTTCTCCTTGATACTAAGGCAAGTAACTAGGAGTATTGGAAATGGCCTCTTGAAAATTCTCTTGTTTGGATTTTGGGAATGAAATTTCCAGCCTCTTTTCAGATGTTCAAATTTTTTTTGTCCCATTGGGCATGCCAGAAAAATAATTGTTGATAATAAAATCTTGCACTTCTTTGAAAGCCTTATCAGAAATTTCAAACCTACTAAGCTCTTACAACATTTGAAACCTTAATTATTCTAAATGTGTTAAGCTCTTACAACATTTCAAACCTTAATTATTCCTTATAATTGATATGATAGACACAAAATTTTGGAAAACCTTCATTGTTGGGAAGAGAATGAGAAACAAAGGCTAGAAAAAGCACAATGCAATATTTCAAATATTCTTGTTAGAAGCACCCATTAAGGTCCAATAAGACATAAGAAAACTCTAAAGACTAATAGAAATGTCTTGAAACTTATAGAACCCCTCTTCCCTCACAACATAATATGGAAAATAGAAAACTCTTTACAAAAAATGGAAAAGTTCAATAGATGTGTATACACCTAAAAATGGTCTAGATAATATAATTAATTAAATATGAATTATTTTGATTAATTTATCTTAATTTCATCTAATATTAAATAAATGGAAATATTTATTTATATACTTCACATTTGATTCTTCTAAATTCTTCTATTATTCCATCTTAAATTAAATTAAAAAATTTAATACTTTTTTTTATTTAATTATCAAATTCTTCTATTTTAAATCACATCATTCTATCTTAATTAAATAAATAGGTTCACATAACTTTTTTTATTTAATTATTCATTTATTCCCTATTTAATTTAATAAATATAATTCTATAGTTTGTTTTATTAAATTTAATATCTTATTTCTTCCTAAATTTGAATAAATCCAAAATATTTAAATCCTACAGCTCATCATATCTCGCCAATAAAATTAGATATTCTATGTATAAATTAGTTCAACTCACATTCACGGGAAAGCTTTGGAGACAAACTTGCAGACAATCCTCTTCAATCTCCTTCCTTTGATTCTTCCTATCATTTGGCCTAATTTTTTCATGGTGAGAAGCCATTCCCATGATCAGCTCAGGCTTCTTCATCTCTTACCATTCAATCCTCCAAATTGAATCTAGGCCTTTATTGTGGTGCCCCTTCACAAAAATTATTGTCGTGAATCTATAAATATAGCCATTTGAAGCAAAGAATGGATCCCATCTTTGTGAAATATTACTCTGTAGGAAAATAAATCAAGCATCATAGCAATAGTAATAGTATCATAGTATCTTAGCATCTTAGCATCATAGCATTAGTAGAATTCATATCACAACTACATATTAGTTTTACTATAGCTTTCATTTATTTGTTTTCATGTCAGAATAGATTACAGTAGTTTCGTATAATCTAGAAATCGTTATCAATCATTTAATCATTACATTTATCATCCTTCCATTCTCTAGATTGGCATTTTAATAGTCACAAGTTCTTACGAAATCTGAGAGTCTTCTGTGATTTAATAAATCCTTGGAGATAGGAAACAATGAGATGATTTCAAGTTTTATGTGCTTTAAATTAGTTAATTACTAATTGAATCTTGATATAATGTTTCATTAAGAAGTGTTTCTAGTTTTTTAACCTATTTTTTTTTATTCACACTTACAAGACATAATCCAAATTTTGAAAGCTAGCATTTAGTATAGAAGCTTAACAACATGTAAATTAGTTATCTTAACTACCAACACAAACTTTTAACACAATGTTTTAACATGAACGAAATAAGAAAAAAAACTTGAAAAGGCCATAACATGTACAATTTCAAAGATTTCTCCCAAATAGATGGAACTTCTATAATATATGAACTAAAAAACAAAGGTCAGATACCAATACAATGATAGTTTGAATTAAAATATAACATGCCAAAGAAAAAGTAGTATTCTATAAGATCCATTTACTTTTGAGAAAATATAAACTCCCTAATAGATCTATATCCTTCGAAAAGATTTTCAAAGTAATTTTTCTAAATTTTTTGCTCAATTTTGCCAACTCCTATTTATAACCAGAATAAGAGAACACCACCACAAAAAATCTTGAAGTCAAAACAACCAGATGCTTGATCTTAATAGCTTGCAATCTGATCTTAGATCTTGATTAGATCATAGAAATATTTTCTCATTAAGTCTCAACTGCTCCATTACGAAGATAACTGTTAGAAAACAATAAGATTTTAACATAGACTAGAAAACATTTTAAAAGATCAACCATAAAGGTTGATGATTTTAACCCAAAGGTTCCACCCTAAAAGTAAGACGTACGTCATGCTCCCAAAAAATCCACCCAAAAGAGATCACTTGGAAAAAAATACAAACTGCCCGACGCAAATAGATGATGTGTCAAGCGAGCGGGTTATCTCAGATTTGGGAGAGTATCTTTGAAGAAAATACCTACCAAGCTAAGATGTACACTGGTTCACACTTGAAAGGAAAATGATATGTAAATGAAGTGGTGTAACCACTACATTGCACACCTTTATGTAGGAGTGATCTTCGTCCTTTAGGCATGGTTACATCTCAAAGTGGAAAGGAGTAAGGGCCAAAAACCAAAGAAAAGGTTAAAGGTAAAATTGCTTTATAGCTTACAAGAATTCCTACACTACTCTTGCAAATGGTCTGAGTACAATCTATGGGATCAAGGAACATGAAGTGAACAATAAGGAAAATTTAATTCTTAAGGATAGACTTTCACATTCTAAGTTAATTAAAGTTGCAAATCTTAAGATTGCTAAAGAGGTCTAGGATTAATTGGAAAAAATGCATGAAGGAGATGAAAGGGTCAAAGAAACAAAGTTGTAGAATTTGGAGGAACAATTTGAGCTCCTACAGATTTTTGAAGATGATGACATTAAATCCTATGTACATAGTGGATGAGATGGTAGGTGGAATTCAAGTATTTGGTGCTATAGTGGAAGATTCTCAAAACTCTACCTAATGCATATAGTGAAAAGGTAGCTTCTATTGAGGAATATATATACTATAAGAAATACACTAAATATAAGTTGTTGGGTACTCTAATAAATAATGAAATGAGAAAGCCTATCTTCAGAAATGGATTAGAGACAAAAAATACTTTTAGGGCTACAAGAGCTAAAGATATTGATGAAGATAAATTTGATGATGTAAAATCTAACTTTGTAAGAAGAACGAAAAAGGGCTCTGATAAGTATGAAGGTAAGTTACCTTTTGAATGCTTTAGTTGTGGAGGAATTGGTCACTATGCTTCTAGATGTCTGAAAAGAGCTAAGAAGAATAAACAAAGATTAAGCAAAGAAAACAAAGGGAAGATAACTAAGAGATCATATTATGTAAATAATGATGTTGATATTTCTAATGAATGGTTTGATTATGGATATTTTGATGATAATTAATGTGTGTTCTTGGCTATAAAGGATGAATCTACTCCTGCTAATACTAAAAGATAGGTGAGGGAAAGGCCATCGGATAAAGATGAAGATATTGTGATATTTTCCCTACATACTAAACAAGAAAAGAACTATTGAATTGTCTATGGTGGTTGTTCACATCATATGACTAGTGATAAGATTAATTTTTCTAAACTTGAAAAATATGATGGAGGCTTAGTTAAATTTGGAGATGATACTGGTGCTAACATTTGTGGGATAGGTTCAGTAAGTTTTGATGGAAAACATTAAACTAATGATGTCTACTATGTTAATGGTTTAAGGCATAATACATTTAGTGTTGGAAAAATGTGTAGTAAAGGATATAATTTTTTATTTGAGGATGAGAGATGTGGAATCAAAAAATTATTTTAAATAGTGATTGTTGCTTGTAAGAAGTCTGAAGGAAATATTTATCAACTTAAAGGTATTGATGGAAATTGCTTTATGACTCAAATTAGTGGCAGTTTCTTATGGCATCAAAGAATGTGTCACATGAATTTTGATATTATGGCAGTAATCAGTGTAGTGCAGGTTGTGAGAGATTTATTACGGAATGACAAAGCCTGTTAATGCTATTTGAAAGAATTGTTAGTTTGGAAAGCAAGCTAGAAATAATTTCAGATTGAAGGAACAATCTACTACTGGACTACTAGATTTAATTCATAAAGATCTATGTGGTATTACAAGAGTGAAAAGTATACAAGGTGATAGGTACTTTATGATTTTGATTGATGATTACTCTAGATATACATGGGTTACTTTTCTTAGAGATAAATTTGATGCACTAGATAGATTCAAGACATTTCAAGCTATGGTTGAGAATGAAGAAAATTTGAGAATAAAATATTTAAGGTCTAACAGAGGTGGTGAATTCACCTCCAATGAGTTTAACATGTTTTTTGAATTTAATGGAATAAAAAGATAGTTATTTGCTCCTAGAACTCATCAACAAAATGGATTTTTTGAAAGAAAGAAAAAAAATATTCAAGAAGTTGCTAGATCAATGATTACAGAGGTAGGTCTACTAGAATTTTATTGGAGAGAATCTATTCATACTTTTTTTTATGTAATAAATCAAGTTCAAGAAAAATCTAGTAGTACTAATGCTCCCTATGAGCTACAGTGTGGAAGAGTTCCTACTATCAAGTATTTAAAGGTATTTGGAAGAAAATGTTATATGAGTCGGGATGAAGAAAATCTCGAGAATTTTGATGGTAGATTTGATGAAGGTATCTTCCTTGGATAATATACTAGAAGAAAATATTATATATGTTTTAACAAAATATTGAGAAATATTGTAGAGAAAATAAATGTCAAGGTTGATGAAGCATTGAAGAAACCAATTGAATTTTATGGATATGTATCTGATGAGCCTAATTTCATAAGAGTAGAATAATTTGTGGAAGAATAGGAGAAATAGAATGAAGAAGAAGAAACGCTAGTAGTTTCCCCAAAGACACCTAAATATGTGCAAAAAAATCCTTCCAAAATTTAAATCATTGGAGACAAGAGCAAAGGAGTATTGATCAGAAGCAGAGCTGCTATTGATGAAATAAATCTATGTTTACTTTATGAAGTTGAATCAAATACTATGAGTGGAGAATGTAATGATGAGAATTGGATGAAAGCTATGAAATAATAACTTATGTAGATTGAGAATAATCAAAATTCAGAATTGGTCCCTAGACCAGTAGATAAAAACATAATTGGATCAAAATGGGTATTCAAAAATAAGTTGAATGAGAATGGAGAAGTGATTAGAAATAAAGGAACACTTGCATGTAAGGGTTACTCATAAGTAGAAGGTATAATTTTTTAGGAAACCTTTGTTCTAGTGGTAAGGATGGAAGCTATCAAAATTTTTTAAGCATTTTTTTCTCATAAACATTATAAATTTTATCAAATGGATGTAAAGCCTATATTTTTGAATGTTGAGTTAGAAGAATAGGTCTACATGGAACAATCAAAATTATTTCAATTTTCAGATTAAATAGATATGGTTTGCAAATTGAAGAAGCTCTTACATATATTGAAGCAATATAATAGAGGTTGATATGCAAGGTTAGATAGATATTTGGTTCAACAAGGTTTCAATAAAGGCACAGTAGATAGTAATTTGTACTTCAAAATTTTACATGACAAAATCTTGATAGGGGTTTTATATGTTGATGCCATTATATTTAGATGAAATGAAACAATTTGAAAGATGTTTGTTGAAGAGATGCAAAAATAATTTGAGATTTTAATATTTGGTGAGATGAATTTCTTTCTTGGGTTGTAAATTAATCAAATAGAGAAAGGGATTTTTATTTCAAAATCAAAGTATGTAAGAGAAATGTTGAAGAAGTTTGGGAAGGAAGGTTCCAAAATAATATGCACTCTTATGGTGACTAGATGAAAATTGAGTAAGCATGATGATTCACCTAAAGTTGATAATAGAAAATACAGATCTATGATTGGAGGATTGTATATTTAACTACTACTAGATCGGATACCATGCATGTAGTTTTTCTTGTGGCTAGATTTCAAGAAGATCCAAGAGAAACACATGTTGTTGTTGTTAAGAGGATATTCAAATATTTGAATGGAACTCCATATTATGGCTTGTAGTATCCTAGGGATATTTATTTTACAGTAAGTTCTTATACTGATTTAGATTGGGTAGGTTGTGTTAATGATAGAAAAAGTACAAGTGGCAGTGCATTTATTATAGGTTACAAATTGGTGTCATGGTTGTGTAAAAAGAAAGATTCAGTTTCCTTATCCACTAAAAAAGATGAGTATATTGTTGTGGAATCTTACTATACACAAGTTTTGTTGATGATATAGACATTGAAATCTATTAGAGTAATGTATGATGATCCCTTTTCTATCTTCTGTGATAATACAAGTGTAATTAGCATTTCAAAGAATCCAATGATTCACTCAAGGACAAAGCATATACCAACAAGATATCACTTTTTAAGAGAAAATTTTGTGTAAAATGAAGTAAATCTTGTGTATGTACCTATGAAGGATTGGGTTACTAACATATTTACTAAGGCTCTCCCTAAAGATACTTTTGAGTATCTTTGGGAGAGATATGGGTTATTTCCCCTCCTTTCTTGAACTAGATGCATATGGAGATGCATCAATCCAATGGGTCTATGGATCTATTTTTCTTTTGAACTGATGTTTTGTGGCTACGTCTAAGGGGGAGTAGGTAGTATCATGTGGTGTCAATGTTGAAAAAGTATTTTGTTCTTAATGTCAAAGGGGAAATAAATGAGAAACATCTTTTTACTTTTCCATTGATTTCAAAGGGGGATAAAATATCATTTGAAAAGGTTTATCTACTAAGGGGGAGAAAGAAAATCATGGAAAATGTGCTTGAAGTTGTTGTGTTGCCTTTGATATTTTTCACATCATGTGTTTCCATCAATGACAAAGGGGGATATTTTTTGCAAGTATGAAGGTGTTTTCATTGATTTCAACTGGTTAACTGGTTTCCAAATAGTTTTTGTCATTAATTTCATGAATGATGATTATTTACTATTTTTGTCAAGGATATTGAGAAAATTTTAATAAAGAAAGTTTGCAACTGTTCAATGCTTGCTTTGAGTTTTTCTCCATTTTTTTTTGGTATGCTAGTAAGGATCTGAGGTATTGTTCATGGTTTTTGGAAGTTTCTATATCTAGATTTTAGCTTTTTGGAGCATTGTATAGTGAGTTATGTTCACTAGTTGTGAACTATGTTTTTTTTGTATCTAGCTGAGGTCCGAGAGAAATATTGTTGCTCTAGATTTATTCTTGTTCGAGTCTTATGACTTATACTTCTCAGGATAAGATATTTAGGTTGAGTTCAAGTTAAACTTTTTATCAAGAAATATTGAATTGTGTTAAGGTTGTGTGTTCTTAATTGTTATTGTGTTTTGCATAGGTATTGGCCAACCTTTTGTGAAACACTACTCAAAAATCATGTTGAAGAATGTGTTTGGGTCACCCACATTCTAATTCCATCATAGAATATTTTGGCATGACCTAATTTGAATTCTTAAATGCAAGTGGTGTATGGTTGACTCTAGATGAGTTTCAAAGTTGAAGATGATATAAATACAAGTTGAGATGTTTGTGAAATTCAATGAATGCAAGAAAGATAGATGTGAGATAGATGCAAAATAGTGTGTATGTGATGCAAGTTTGAGAAGATCAATGTGAAATCTAATTGTGAATTTTCAGAGGTAGTGAGTTGAAGGTGTACTCTATCATTCAAGAATGTTTGCAAGTGTGTGATTGAATTATGCTTGAGATATCTATTTCATTGAGATTCTTTTCTCTTGGTAAAAAATATCTTATATATTCTTTATAATTTTGTGGCAGTGAGACCTTTAAGTGGTTAACCCTTGTTGGACAGTGACTTCTATTTCAAATAATAAGTCCTATTTTGGCAGTGAGCCTTCTTTGGCAATGAGACTTTGTATTGAGTTTTGATATTCTCTATATTATGAGCTAATCCTCATCATTTTTTTCACTTATCGGGTTCTCCATGTAAATTTTGTGTTATTATGTGTGTGATGTTTTTCATGGGTTTTTTTTGGTACTTAATGATTAATCACATTAGTAGAGTAAAGGATTTGTGAATGACAATTGATCTAATCACTGGTGGAAGTTCTTAAGGTTAAAATTTGTTACAACTCATTCACCCCCCTCTCAATTGTCTTGTTAAATAGACCCATGCTACCCCACAATGATTTATTATTCAAATCATATTATAACTATAATATCAAGGGCTTAGCATCTGATTTTGTTCCACCTCATTCATTCTTTGTAATACATTTTTAGTCTACTTCTATAAAGAATTTTTCTTGTTCCCCTATGTCTTCTTCATCACATGTTAAGAAAAATAACACTCCCTCGAGTAGACCTCCCCATTCTTCAAAGATCTCAAAAATTTTAGTAGTTAATTTTATCCCTTCACTTGAGCCTAGCATAAGAAAAATAAATGTCCCATGTCTTAGAGAATCTAATTATTCTTGATATCCCTTACCTAATATGTACAGAAATGGTTAGTAGCTTTCTTTTATTGTCCCTTTGTGTGTAGCTCTAACATCTCAACCCCCAAGGTTTCCTCCTATTCCTTCACCTACCAAAAAGGGACAAAGAGGGAAGGAACTTCTGGTTGATACTAAGGGTTTTTCACCTTGACATCTCATGTCCCACCTATGGGGCCTACCCTTCTATCCACAATGGCTCCAAAGATAACTTCACTAGTTGAATAAGAAGCATCAATGTCTTTGAAGTCCTTTGTTCCTAGTCTCCATCTTTGTTGGAACTAGCTTCTAAATGAGCATAATTTTTATTTACATTCAATGGAAAAGGAATGTGATATTGTGTAAAAGACCAAGGATAAGCCTTCTATTTTGGATCCTAAGTCTTTTTCTATTTCCACCCCTAATTATATCTTACTTCTAGTCACTTTGAGCTATGTGGATAAACCACAACTCAAAAGGGTGTAGGTATTCATTACTCCCTCCTTATAACCACCTATTATCCCTTCTTTGACTAATATTCCTTCACTTGTACATCCCATAAGCATGTCTCATATGAAGGTCATGTCTAGTGTGGCCCTATCTACTCTTACCTCTCAACACTCTAGCCTTTTGTCTAAGTAAAAACTTGAGAAGGATCCTTTCCCTGAGTTCTACCATAAGAAGTCTACTCCTTAAACTCCTCTTTCTTATTTTATTCTTGTCATTGAGGAAATTCCTTATTCACTATATTTTATCACTACCCATATTTTAGAGGTGGCATACATGATCCTATTATTCTACAAACTATTACCAAGTGACTGCATTTCTCTTTAGAGAAGTATAGGTTTGACATTCAAGATGATATTCTAGCTCTACCTACTACTTTTACAAGGTCATTGCAAATTGACTCACAAGAACTAGTAGATTGGAATATTGAGGTAGCCACATCTCTATCCCTTATTATAGGAAATATGCCCAGTACTCGCTTAGCCATTGTATCTTTTCATGATCAACCTCCTTCCATTTATGATCAAGATTGGAGGGGATATGACTTGATGGGAATAATCGACTAGAGAAGTTCCCTTCATGTCTCTAGATTAAAGTTTTCCTATTTGTTTGTGGTCTATCTTGGATTATCCAAGATACCCTCATAGGTACTTGGATATAGGGGAAACAATTTATCATACAACCTCATCTATTTCTATCATCATTCATATTTTTCTCATATTTTAAACTTCACCATTTGTGGATTGTTGATGCAATATTTTGCATGTAGTAGCAGTCTTATGGGAAACTTAGCTAATAGGGACGTTATGCGCTAGCTAAGTGACCTCTGGGGTTTTACCGAAGCTAGCTCTTTGCTTAATAGGTGAAGTAAATGGCAAGGGAGATTGCAAGAATGTAAAATTTACACTACAGGTGATCCGCCAAATTCTTTGAATAACTTTACCAGAGCATAGTACATAATGCAAAGGCCCGAACCATTAAGTTGCTATTAATAAAGATAATTTTCTCAAAAGCATTTTTCATTCAACACCATCCTTCTATATGCATAATGTAATCAAACGTAACTTTACTTTAACACAGAAGAGTCGAAGAAACATGATCTGTATTTATATCAGCTATGAAAGGTTACAAAAAATTGAAGAACAGACATTCATACAAAAATAAAGACAATAGCATAGGTCAATAGTTCCAGTGAACAATTGAAAATAGAAAGGCCGAATTTATTTGGCAATAGTCCGAAGTATTTGAATTGAAAGTAACTATTACACAAGGCTTAATCCTTAATGCTTGAGAGATCTCCTAAACTTAATCAACAACCAAATAAAGAAAACAAGTCCCCATATATATGGCCATTCCACCGCCTAAAAATGCATCATGAAGAAGTAGACCACACACAACAATCTTCAATCCAGATAGTCTCGAGTCACCACAAAAAACATCGATTGGTTAGCAATACGCCAGCAAGACCACGATACACAACGAAAAACCATGCAGCAGCAGGAGAAGACATGCAACAAAGAAGTACAAAAGATTTGGCGGCATTTCCAAGGAAACCAACACAGAAACAAAGCCACCACGTGTTGCTCAGACGAAGCTCAGTAGAAAGTAGCAAAGGCACCCAGTAGAAAGCCATGAGGGAGATCCACGTGGAGAGCTCTGAGTAAAAATAAAGAATGAGGTGGACCCGAACCAGCAAGGCAAACCGAGTGAGCCACGCGACACATAGACAGAGACTACCAAAAGGTGAAATGAAGCAGGAACGAAAAGCTTTGCGAGGAAGCCACGTGGTGAGCACTAAGAATAGTGAGCATACAAAATTAAGGCATAGCCACAGAGGAAAGGAAAAATGCTAAGGCCTCGGTAGTTTTTGTTTGAACAGTTTGGTGACTTATAGGGGATTTTCACTTGCGGAAAGGAGAACCCCAGAAACCTTTGGCTTAGCAACAAAATGCTCACAACCTCAAGAGGGAGGCCTACAAATTGGTCCATACTTTGTTCATTGGTGTACAAAGAGTTCGCAGATGCTCATGAGCTAGTTTGAGATCGATGATTGCTTTGAAGGGCAACCCACCTGATATTTTTGCTTCCAACTCCCATTGGAAGAAGAGTTGTTCCAGCTGATGCACAATTGCCTCGATCTATTCGGTAGTCGGAGATTGATCAAAGGTCTGGAAGATAGAAAGGTCTTGATTCTTTTCTTCAATCATCTCAACAATATGCTCCACTCCTACTACTACCTGGTCCATGATAAAAGGCGAAGGGAGGCCTCTCTGAGTCAAACGGGAGAACTTTGCCCACATGTCACTGGTGACCTCGTTCAATTAAGCTCTGCAATCCGCCACTTGTTGAACAGCCTCGTGCATGGAGATGAGGCTACTTGTGCCCAAAGCCACTGTTGTTTGGTAACTGATGCCCACACTACTCAATGCTTCATTTGAAGCGGTATATAACTTACCCAATAAAATTCTAGCCTCAGGAACCTTATCGGAGGTCAACTCCTGGACTTGTTGTATTGATTCACTAACCGTTCCGTAGAGGCTAGCCGCTTGTTCCATAAAATTCAAGATGGGCTGTAGAGTAAGGCACAAAGCCTTCAGCTTATCCTAGTATGATGCGTGCAATTCTTTAACAATTTCCAACAAACTCATCCGGGGCGCAAGGGGTCGGGTCTTTAGGGTAGCTAATTTTGCCTCTTTGCTGCTTAAGCCTACCACTGCTTCTGCCAAACTTTTTTCCAATGCAGAAATTTTCTCTTTTAGGGCAAGAATCGCCCGTTCCCTTTCAGCCAAGGCCAATTCGGCTTGCTTGGTCCTTTGGACCTCCAACTCCAAGTTGGACATTATTTCGGTAATCTCGGCAGTGGTGTTTTGCCGCAGCTCTCTCATCCCTTTAGTTTGCAGGTGAGATTGATCCTGGAGCTCCTTCTCCTTTGCCTGGAGTAGTTCAACCTACTTCTCGAGAGGCGGGATGACCTCTTCACTCAAACCCTACAACTCTTTGATCTTAATTTCAAAGGTATCCCTCTCCTTCTCAAGCTGACCTATTTCGTTCTCTTGGGCTTTGAATTTGTTTACCCAGATGTCAACTTTCATTTTTAGCTCCGCAATCTAATCATCCTTCTTCTTTTCTTGTCGGCTAAGCTTGAGAAAATTAGTAATCACTATTTTTTGGGTCTCCTCCATCAGCTCAACCTTATCTTGCGGTCGAGCCTGCTATAAGTCTAACCAACAACATTAACAAAAAAGTCACTGGGCTGAATCTCACCTTCTGCCTTGATCACGTTAGGAGTGATCTTTGTGAACATTAAGGAATTTTGGCCCTCATTGAAAATGGTTTGCAAGTAGGGCTTTTCCTGCCTAGTTACATCCTTCTCCCTTCGCTTGTTGATCTAGTTGGCGTGGGCACTTTTATTTGCATCGACTTGTGAGAAATATTCCTAGGCCAGAATGCCCAGTCCGCCAGCGACCGGATACTCTTGAGGGATGGCCAACGAGAAAGATAGTGTAGCTGATGCATCAGACGTCTTGCTGGGTCACATTATAATAGTTGGGGAGAATGGCGGGATGAGTTAGCCACTCAGAGGGGATGAAAATGAGTTGAAAGTGTAAGGGAAAACTAGAGATGCACCAACCGCAGGGCTAGGCCTTGGGGATAAAAATTGCTGGCCCATGGGCCCGACATTAACACCAAATTGCGGTTCAGGTAAGGTATGGAAAGCGGAGGACACAGGAGGGAAAACCGGAGGTGCAAGGCTGGAATGTTTAGCAAATCCAGTGGTGGAGGAGACTATCGTGGATGAAACAGTAGGGGTAGATTGAGGCGAGACCAAAGACATAGAGGAGAGAGAAGAGGGAGGAAAAATTACCCGACTCTTGGTTTGAGCTACGGACGCTTTGGCCGCTCCCTTCTTTGACTGTTCCCTCTCCTCACCGGTCTCTTCAGTTCATTGTCGCTTCTCCTCTGGGGAATCGTCGAGGTTAAGAATGACCCGTCTCTTTCCACTGGTGGTCTTTGTCTACCTCCATTTTGATTTAGAAGGGGCGGTCAGCTCTGATGTTTGTTCATGTGGCACCCCCTCCTGCACAAGTTGTTTGCCAATATTCCTCTCAAGAATTGGACTCTTGGCAATGGCAGTGGGATTCCGGGTTACCTCCTCCTCCGATTCTGTGGTAGCTTCCTCTCCTCTATATTGTTGCATGGATGTTGAGCAGTTTGGAGAAACTTCAACATCCGGATGTTCATTTTCCCAAATGTCATCAAATTTGTCATTGAGGGCTACCTCGTTATATATTTTTCCGGTTGCCAAAATTTCCTGTCGGTATACCTAGAAGGCTTGCATCTTCTCGGGTACCCATTTTAGCTTCTTTAATTGGGTGACCAGGGAGGAGTCGATCATTAGCTTTGGGTTGGCCCTCCCCATAATGTGATAAAAATTTAGCCATGGTGGTTGACCATCTGGTGTAGGTAAATACTCAGGGCCTATATCTCTACTTAAATCTCCCTCATGGGGATTCCTCCGGAGGTCCCAGAATGGCCAAGGTGAATGTGAGATCTTGATGCCGATACCTAGTAAATTACTATCAAGATTGTAAACCCATGGATCATCTATTAGTTCCAGCCCAAGGTGACCCAACTTTGAAAGCAGAACCACTGAGGTATCAATCTGTAGGGTCCTCTTCTTTACCAGTGACATGGAACCAAACATTATTGGCAGTAGCAAATATGAGGTTAAATGCTTTCCTCCACAGTAATCATTGTCGAGGGTACATAGCTACCTCATTGCCTCCAAGGACAACACTCGATCGGAGAGAAAATGGGGAAGCCGGAAAGGCTCCCAGATGAAACCTGGCAAGCAGAGCATGGTGAAATCTACACCAAAGAACCAGTCGCAGGGTGAATTCAACTTCCTCAACCAGGATCTCTGTCAGGGTGATATGCGTTTGGACATATTTAGGCCCACCTGATCCAAAACCCTTATAGCCGGGGCTATGAATAAATCCAAGAATGCATAGTAATCATAGGTTTTTGACATGAAGGGGGTCCATGTCGAAACCAGCTTTCTCAAACCACCCTCATCCAAAATAGACAGGGACATAAAATTTGAAAAGTAATTCGGGTTTTGGTGCAAAATTAAGTGAGCCAGGAAAGATGAATACCTAAATTTAGAGCTGGGTCCAAACTCCTACAACTGCCACCAAATGCGATCACTAATAATTCTTGCAAAATCAAAAAGCGGGTCTTCATGATTCTTTCTGAGCATAAAGCAGAGGGACATTTGAAACTGATGAACCTCCTTGTCCGAGTCCAAACCGCACACCATCACCATCATAGAAATGGTAGATGAAGCCACACCTTTCAGAGCTTTTATATTGAAAGGAAATTTGGGCGGGGCTGAACTACTCACTTGCTGAAGCTCGGAACGATAATACTATGGCCTCGACTAGAGCTCTCCCCGCTTTTGCTGCATTCTTTCCATTTCAAAATTGTCAACCTCCTTACCCAAAGGAAAAGGGATGCACATCATATTTTGAATAGCTATGGGGCTAATGACTACCCAAAAATTCTTGCCGCTGATAACTCCTGCGTGCGAGTCGAACAGTGCCGCACATACTACCACAACCTCTAGACAATGGTGCACCAAGGGAACCATGTACTGCACAAGCCCACAATATCATAGCTATTTGGGGAATGGGTTAAACGTATGCTTCATTCTCTCACATGCAGGCTCTCAAAGGCTCTTAGGATTGTTAGACAACTCAGGGTCAAGGACATTGTCCCAATCCTCCAAGACCACTGCCTAGTCCTTGTGAGGAATCGCATTTAATAGCTTCTGGTTTGCTGGGTGAGTAAAAGGCTAGCTGGGCTTCGCAGGTATGCCTGGAGTTGCATAAGATTCTTCATCGTAAAGTTGTATGTGGGGTGCATTCCTCATATGCTCACTTAGACATACTTGAGTTGAGATCTACGCGGGGTTTTCCGTAATTTCGGCCATCTTTTGCATTCAAAGGAGTCTTTCTGCAAATCTTTTTGTAAATGGCTTAGCTTCTCTAAACACTTCTCTCTTCTTCCAAATACCTTAACTGCCTAAACCTTGATAAACTTTGCAATAAATATGTTTCCCTGCATGTCATAACTTGCCTCCTTGCTTTCTCGAGAAAGGCGGCCAAAACAAGTACGTGCTAGCCATTTTCACCAAGTTTCTTATTATGCGCTACGAGTTTTACTCGTGCGAAGAGGTCGCCAACCAACTAAAATGCTCCAACATTAATTGAAAATCTTTTGCATGTGATGGGAACTGATTCCTGTCTCGAAAAATGAACCCAGGTGCTCCCATGAGCATTTCTTTGGAGGCTATCTATATTGATTGACATCAATGCTCGTACAGGGTGCATTTCCCAATAGAGCTTTTCTCCATACTTTCACCTGATTTGGATGAGACAGCGACGCTTCGAATCAATTACACCTGGCTGATCCGTGAATGATGTGGTAGCTCATTGGAGCAAGTTGCAAGCTACAACTCTCCTTCCCGTCACCTCGCATGCCGCAATGCTGAAAACCGAGGTGAAGCGACACACTTGGTGTAATTGTTAATCATGATTTCTTTGGCAAGAAAACATTAGCCAGTCTATAAATCAACTCCTTCTGTAGCATTGCAAACCACAATATCAGCTAGCCTTTCAACCTAGCAATCTCCTACTACCTTAGCAGTTTGAATCTTTTAGCTTTTAAAAGCATAAATCATGGAAACACTAGTGAGACTCACCTGCAAAAAGACCTAGGCTGCCTTTCTTGGCAAAATTACCTGCAAGCGGTTAAAATGTATGACAAGTGCAAAAAACCTATTATACGTGAAAGCCATCGAGTGGATCCTTTGGAAAGACTATGTGTGTTATGAAGAGCAATATCGGGTGAACACCAGCATTTTCTCCCATTTCGTCCCCTCGCTGCTAGACATCAGCGTTTTTAAGCATAAAGTTTTCAAGCTGACGAAGCTGGTCTTTCCCCAACGCTACCTTGGAGGCCTAGAACAGATTATACGTGCAACTTAATTGGGTTGTGGGATTCCCTCGATTTGAAACATTCGCCTGCAGCAGCTGCGCGAAGGCATCATTCCAACCAGGCCCTTTCTTTTTGGTTTTGAGCTGGAAAGTCATGAAGAGCATCATGCCAGAGCCCGTGTAGGTTGCCACTTCTTGATGCACATAAAATTTCTTGAGCCATTCTCTAGTTGTCAGTGGTATGATGACTTCAAGGAAATGGTATTTTCGGAGCTCGAGCCATCTGTTGCTATGATCATTGATACCTCCTATTGATCTCTTAAAGACAAAGATGGTCACAAATTTTCCTTTATATGCTCACAAGCCCCGCATTATAGTGGGCATATGTAAATGCCACCATAAGGCCGTTGGCCTACAAATATATTGTAAATCTTTGACTCTTTGATGAATATAACATGTCTCCTTTAGATAATCCATCCCATTTGTACCTTTCTTTCAATTTCTTGCATGATTTTCCATATTTCATTTCAATTCTTATGCACAGAGGACCCAAAATAAAACAACAAAGAATAATTACATATGTACAAATATACAAAATTTAACATGTGTGTAGAATTAATAGAATCTTTTAAGATGTATTCCATTAACTAGAATATTCAAGGCGTTGCCTTCCATATCTTCCAACTCAAAAGAGTTGAAATTTTTACACTTATAGATCTTGAATGGCCCTTCCCAGAGGTTGTCAAATTTGTTGTGTTGTCCAGGTTTTGCTCCTCGCTCATTGAATTTGAGGACCAAATCCCCGCATTGTAAACCCTAATCAAAAGCACTTTTGTCAAACCATTTCTTCACCACCTGCTGGTGGCTATTCATTACTTCTAGGGCATGTTCCCTTTTTTCTTGTACCTCGAGCAACTTGTAAAATCGCACCTCCATTGCCCCATTTTCTTCAATTTCCAGGGACTTGAGCAGCTGTAGGGCTGAAATTTTTGTGGCGATGGGCAGCAATGCCTCTTTCCCGTATACCATCTCGTAAGGAGATGTTTTCAATATCTGCTTGGGTGTAACTTGGTCTACGTAGAGCCCTGTCTGAAGGTTCCTATGCCACTCTCTTTGGTGTTCTGAGCCTATTATTTTAATCAATCTAATGAGGTTTTTGTTAGTAGACTCTGCAAGACCATTTCCCTGGGGATAATAATTAGAGGAAGTTTTTAGGAAAAATCCATATTTCAGAGCAAATTGGCTCATCTTTGAACCTAGAAAAGCCTTAGCATTATCAGAGATGATTGTTTTAGGCAGGCCAAATCTGGCCATCAGCTCTTCAAGGAAATTAACAATCTCCAATTCAGTTGCATTTTTTAATGGCACTACCTCTGCCCACCTAGTAAAATAAACAGTTGCTATTAATATCCATCTATGTCTAGTTGAAGAAAGAGGGTTGATCATCCCAATAAAGTTTAAACTCCATTGAGCGAAAGGTTCTTCTACCACTATTGGCCTTAAAGGCATAGCAATGTTCTGTCTCTTTCCCACATAGAACTGACATTCCCTGCAAGACCTAATTAATGCAAATGCATCATTAAAAAGTGTTGGCCAAAAGTAACTAGCACAAATAATTTTGATCACCATGGTCCTTGCAAAAAAAATGCCCTCCAGTAGGGCTATTATGGTATTGATCTAAAATCTTCTTGGCTTGTTCCTCATTTATGCACCTTAGCAGAATACCATTAAAATTTTTTTTGAACAGAACATCCTCCAAAAGGACATAATTGCTATTTTGTAGATGATAGAAACGCCTCTTAAAAGATGGGAGATTATTTGAATACCTTCCTATCTTCATGAAATTTATCCTATCATCAAGCTAGTTGCTCTTAGAATTTTCTTCATTTATTAATACATTTTTTGGAGCTTCAGACTTTATCATTGTTTCACTATTTTCAGTGATGTATTCACACAACCCTTTTCCCTTAACGGTCTTGAGCAGTCTGATCTCAATGTCATATTCTAGGATCTTAGTGATCCAGTTAGCTCTTTTTTCGATGATTTCCCCTTCCATGATATATTCTCGCACACTAGGGTGTGGTACACAAACAATCACCTTGTTATAGGATATCAAGTGCCGGAATTTCTTGAGCCCCTTAACAATAGTGAATGCCTGCTTCTCTACAAAGTTATAATTTACTTCGTATTCCTTCAAAGTTCATGAGTAGAAAGCAATAGGGGACTCTCTTATGTTTTCATCACTCTTCTGCATAAGCACTGTGGTGATACTGTTCCCACCACCAAAAACATACATAATAAAATATTTTGATAGGTCTGGGTTAACCAACACAGGGGCAGAAGAAATAGCCTTCTTCACAAGCTCGAAAGATTTTCTTGCTTCTGTTGTCCATTTGAAAATATGATCTTTCTTCAGCATTAAGGTAATAGGATGAATAATCCCTACAAAATCTGTAATAAACCGGCTAATAAAATTGACCTTACTTAAGAAAGATTACACCCCCTTTTTGTTAACAGGTAATGGAAGCTCCCAGATTGCATCAACTCTTTCTGGATCAATAGCAATGCCTTATTTAGAGACTACATATACCAACAGCTTCCCCTGAGGAACTTCGAACACACATTTCTTTGGATTCAAAGAGATTTCAAATTCTTGACATTTCTGGAAAACGAGCTCTCGATGATCAAAATGATCACTGGAAGATTATGAGAATACTGTTAAATCATCTAGATAAATGAGTATAATCTTGTGGATCAAGTCTTTAAAAGTAATGTCCATAGCTCTCTAGAAGGTGGCTCCGGCGTTTGAAAGTCCGAAAGGCATTTTAGTATATGCATACGTTCCCCATTTTGTGGTGAACATCGTCTTGTATTGATCCTCTTCTTTTACTCGAATCTGGTTATATCCTGAAAAACCATCCAGCATTGAGAACATTTCAGAGCCAGCCACGGTCTGTAGAATTACTTCCATTGAAGGCAAGGGGTAGTGATCTTTTAAGGACGCTCTATTTAGGTCTCAAAAATCTACACATAGATGTATATCTCCATTTTTCTTCCAAAATGGCACCAGATTTGACACCCAAGTGCTATATTTGATCAAAAAAACTATCCGAGATGTGATCAACTTGTTTAGCTCTTGTGACATTAGGGATTCTATATTCGGGTTCACAGGTCTCTGCTTTTGACGAACCGGCTTTGCCCCTTCAGATAGCTCAATAGTATGCTCAATGATTCTAGGATCTATCCCTTAAGATCATCATATGACCAAGCTACTACACCTGGGTATTCTTCACAGAAATGTTTTAGTCTATCTTTATTCTCCTGTGAGACTTCCTTCCCAACTTTAAGCTTTTGATCTTCCTTGATATGCACATCAGTGTAATCACCTTTATCCACCACCAGCTTTCTTTTGCCTCTTGTCGCATCATCACAATCAAAAAGGCTCTTGAGAGTAACTAGGCCTCTTAGAAGCTTGTTGGATTTTAACTAGATGACTTGATCTCCGTAAGCTTCGGCGATCTTCGATTGCAACTGATCGGCGAATTCTCTAGATGACTGAAGGAATGATGAAATATGAGCATCGCTATCAAATACTTGCCAATCTTGATTGTTATCGGGAAGGCGGGTCTTACAATTACCTTTACCATAAGTCTATTTGCTAGTAATTCAGAGGCTAGATCAAACTGAGCTCCGATAGTTGCCATTTTATCGGCCTCAGAATTTGTTTCCCTCAGAATAGCTTGTATGTTGAATGCCTCAAAATTGTCAATCAGATCCCAGACTCTATGTTGATAAGATCACATATGGATATTCTTCACAGCTGAAGTCCTCCAGATTTTATTAACCACCAGTTCAGAATCTTCGAAGACACTTATTTGTTTCACACCCATTTGCTCTGCAAGGCTTAAACCATGGATGAGGCCTTCATATTCAACCTCATTGTTTGAACATGCAAACTGGAAGTGATAAGACCTCAACGTCTTTTTATCAGATGGAGATATCAAGCAAATCCCTGCTCCAGCTCCTACTTTACATCTGGCTCCATCAAAATATAATGTCCATATTTCCGGAAACTCTTCCCCTTCGGGTTCTTTAGTAACCTTGGGCATGATCTGCCCTTCTTCATGAATAACATAAGTTCTGAGGCCAGTTGAGTGATAATTCCTGAAAGGGTCTGTATCAATAAATTCTTTCAACAAATTGTCTTCATTTGCTATCTGAGAGCCAGTAACCTTCTCTTCTTCAAGAAATTCCACATTGTACCTCTCTTCTTGAGAGATTGAGGTGTGTGTTGCTTCTTCAAAATTTAGCAAAGCCTTGTCAGCAACGTGCTCAGAATGTAAAGTCTCCAATAGTAGCTTCATCTTAGCCCCATGCTTGGTCCTCAGAATCAGGTGTGACCAGTCTAGCGCTAGATATCCTCCTACATTTGCAGTGAATTCCCGAGACAAATAGATCCCAAACAGAGGAGGGATATCAATGAGTATGGTATCCTGCCTCACAGTAATACTGGGACAGGCAAACAAAGTCATGGGTAATCCCTTGATTATCCCAATAGTATCGACCTTGTTTCCATCAAGCTGCATGAATCCCTTATTTAGAGGCTCATATTTTAGTCCTAAAGCATCAGCTACTTGCTTTGGCATGACAGTGGTGCTAGCACCAGAGTCAATCATACAGTTATGCAGTAGCTTATCACCAATAATTAACGTTAGAAAGAAAGGCTTAGGTTTAGGCCGAATTTTTTTTTTAGACTTGAGTTTCTCCTTTGGTTGAATCATTGTTATTTTATCTAGGTTCAACCTAGATGCATCCTCTCTATCAGGAAGAGCAGGAACTTTAGAAACTTCTTCAACTGACAGTGCCTTTTGTAACAATACCTTCTACTCTAGAATAGCTAGGACGTCCCAGAGAGAGGCATTAGCAGATGACTTCTTCAGTTGCTCTACCACGTTGAATTGTGCCTTCGGCTGGTGAGTTGTGATTGCCTATTCTTTAGGTCTTACAACCGCCACTAGTTTCACACTCGGTACATCTGGCGGTTTGATAACAACAGGAGAAACCGACAAAGCCTTTGTCTTCGGAGGAAGTGGATTCGAAGGGCTACGAACAACCATGTTTGACTGTGACGGAGTTGGCAATAGGCCTACCACTAGGCTGGGCATCGGTTGTGATGTGGTCTTGGTAGGTAAAGTTGTAAACTCCCTAATAAATCTATGCTTACAGCATGTATTATAGTCAGACTATACTTGGGGTACTTTATCAATAGGGATGTCATTCAGAAATGCTGACTCTTCTCCTTCCATCCAAGAAAAGAGAGCTTGGTCTGGGACAATGTCTGATTCTTGCTTGATTGACATCCCATGCATCTATACGGCAAGGACCGCATTGTCCATTTGTTGAGAAGCATATGGTGAGTTGTCGGAAATGGACGCGTTGCCTTGGCTATGTTGATCTACGATTTATTGTTGCAAATTTCCTCGTGGACAGTTTTGCAGCATGCATGCGTCATTGCAAGGAAAACACCATGAGTTAGCATCTTCAACCAAATTTTTATGTCCCGCCACCAGCTCCTTATTCGAACTAGGATGAACAGTCTGCATGGGTAGGGTCACCGGAACCATCTGGTTACTTGATTGAGCCGAAGTATTCCCACGTGACCTATCCTACCACTGATTCGATTGGTACAGAGGCTTTCCACCTGAGTAATTTTGGTATGCAGGCTTTTGATAGTTGTATTGTTGTCACTTTAGAGTAGTTAATTCATTAGTCATAGTCCGCATTTGTTCTCTCATTTCGTTCATCTTGGCAGCCATAGGATTAGGCACTGGAGCTACTACAGGAGTTGCCATCAGGGCAGAGTTTGGAACATTTCTATGTTAGGTGTAAATAGATTGGGGGGGAGCTATAGGAGCACTGGTAGAAGGGACCTTGGCTTCTAGAGCATTGCACTCAGGGAACAATGGCATGATGGGTCTCGGGGCCAACTTTTCTGCAGCGATCAAACTATTCTCCACAGTAACAACTAAGGCATAAGCAGCGGGGAGAGTGTCTCCGCCCAAAGCTTGCAACATCATAGAGATATCAGAATTAATGGACTTCAAGTAGAACATAAACGCTAGATCTAGAGGCGGTCGGCTACCCATAGGCACTCTGTGCCAGGTCGAATGGAACCTCGCATTGAAGTTAGATAGAGCCTCATGAGGAGCTCACTTTATATTCACCAGTTGATGATATAATGAAGATTGTTTGCATGTGTTTGAAAATTGCTCGTAGAACAGAGTCCCGAGATCATCCCAGGTAGCAATAGTACTAGCTTGTAGAGTCTTATACAAGTTTAGTGCCTTTCCCGGCAAGGAGGCAGCCAGCAATCTGAGGGCTACATTTTCATTGGATACACCATGTACCAGACATACGTCTGCTACATCTTACAGATGTTCTGTCGGCGTCTTTGATTCATCTCTGGAATATTTAGGGATAACTTTTAGAGCAGAAACTGGGATGGGGTCCTAGGCTACTGGAGGCACAGGTGCTACTAATGGGCTATCGGAGTCCCAAGCTACGTAGTTTCTAGCCACCATAGGTGCGAGGGGGTTAGGTGAACTCGGGGAAGGTGGAGACGGAGGAGGTGAAGGGCTACCTCGGTGACCCCTCAGGTGCACAAAAACTAAAGGTGGAACAAGTTGGCCAGGGACTCTCGCAGTCTGTGACCTAGTCACCGGTCGATGGCTCATACACACTTATGAAAATCAAGTGATTGTGGGTTCGTGTCCCATCGGGCGTGCCAGAAAAAGAACTGTTGACGTAATATTTTGCATGTAGCAGCAGTCTTATGGGAAACTTAGCTAATGGGGATGTTATGCACTAGCTAAGTGACCTCCGGGGTTTTACTGAAGCTGGATCTTCGCTTAATGGGTAAAGTAAAAGGCAAGGGAGATTGCGAGAATGTAAAATTTACACTACAAGCGATGCGCCAAATTCTTTGAATAACTTTACCAGAGCCCAGTGCATAATGCAAAGGCATGAACCATTAACTTGCTATTAATTAAGACAATTTTTTCAAAAGCATTTGTCATTCAACACCATCCTCCTATATGCATAATGTAATCAAACATAACTTTTCTTTAACACAGAAGAGTCGAAGAAACATGATCTGTATTTATATCAGCTATGAAAGGTTACAAAAAATTGAAGAATAGACATTCATACAAAAATAAAGACAATAGCACAAGTCAATAGTTCGAGCAAACAATTGAAAACAGAAAGGCTGAATTTATTTGGCAAAGTACGAAGTCTTTGAATTGAAAGTAACTATTACACAAGGCTTAATCCTCAGTGCTTAAGAGATCTACTAAACTTAATCAACCACCAAAGAAAGAAAACAAGTTCCCATATATATGGCCATTCCACCGCCTGAAAATGCATCATGATGATGTAGACCACGTGCGGCAATCTGCGGCCCGGATAGTCTCGAGTCACCATAGCAAACATCGATTGGTTATCAATATGCCAGTAAGACCACGATACACAACGAAAAACCATGCAGTAGCAGGAGAAGACACATGACAGAGAAGTACAAAAGATCTGGCGGCATTTCGAAGGAAACCAACACAAAAACAAAGCCACCATGTGTCGCTCAAACAAAGCTCAACAGAAAGCAGCAAAGGTGCCCAGAAAAAATCCGTGAGGGAGATCCACGTGGAGAGCTCTGACCAAAAATAAAGAATGAGGTGGGCCCGAACTAGTAAGGCAAACTGAGTGAGCCACGCAGCATGCAGATGGAGATTTTCAAAAAGTGAAATGAAGCAGGAATGAAAAGCTTCATGAGGAAGCCACATGGCGAGCACTGAGAATAGTGAGCATTCCAAATTAAGGCACAGCCGCAGAGGAAAGGAAAAATGTGAAGGCCTCGACAGTTTTTGTTTGAACATGGATGATTCAAAGCATTGGGGATATTTAAGCCTTCTTCCATGTTGACCCAAATTTTTATTTTTATTTTGTATTTGTGTTCTCCTTCTTTAGGCTCATAAATACTTAGGGATGTGATGATGATTCATATATATTATATATTAATTCTATTGATATAAATAATATTGAACCCAAATACTAGGATCCCCCTATCCATCATAGTCATTATTTTTTGTTGATTTCTTGAGTTCTATATAATATCTATTGTCAAGTAGCATTCCATGAATAGATCTCGTCATGTTTTCATGACATAACATCTCTATTTCTTCTCCTTAGAAGATATTGTTCCCACTTGTGTATCACAATCCATTCTAAGGGGGAGCTATCATATTCATATTTTTATTTTTTTCAAAATATATTTCCATATAGCTATCTTATTCATCATCTAGCATGGGGCAAAACTACTAGACTTTTTCTTTATGAATATATATGTCTCTTTTCTATAGATATGTTATAATGTGGTTTGTAAAAGTCATAGGCCAATTGGATTGTCATATGGTCCCTATCATAAGACAACTTTCTACTAGTATATCAATGCCATCTTCTGTCTATATAACTTTTTTCTTGTGTCTACATAATATTTTATTTTCACCTAACATGTTAATGGTGAGGTAGCTTAGTCATTTTATGTAGAACCAACTTAGGTCACTTCCTTTAGGGAAACTCCATGTGGATAAAAGACTTTTCTTCTCCTTCACATCTTAGGTAAAATCCTTTCATCTTTATTCATTAGCTCTAATTTTCTATTTACCACATATGCTCACTAAAGTGGGAAAAAATATAATGTTGTAAATAAAATCATATGTAGTTTCACATTACATACGCCTTCCCCTTTAGTTATAATTAATTTAATTATAAAATTTAGTCCTAATTTATATCCAAAACATCTTTCAACACATGAAATTTCTAGATCCTTGATGGTTAAGTTTATTTTTCACTAAGACAGGTGTAAGCCATGCATACGTCTACATGACATGCTTGCATCCCACAAAATTCCATAACTATGTCAGTCATTAGGAAATTACACTTACAACATTTTGTTAGTGTAAAAAATCTACGAACTTGCACTCTAATTGAGGACCACTTGTACATGAAATTTTGAACCAAGAACCCTTCTTCTTTATCTAGAATATGGATCTTTTAGAAGGCAAAACAAATCTTGGGCCTTTTATAGCACTCATTTTCTTTTCTTTTGTAGTTTGCAATAATCTCGATCTCTCTCATATGTATATATTTCAAATAACTCTCTCTCATTAGAATTTTTCAAATGAAACTCAATTTTTCCACCTTTGAGGCAATTAGAATAATATCTCAAAAAAAATTTGCTTTCATTTAAGCGAGTCACTATTATATCAAGGATTTTTCGTTGCTTCTTCATTGCACTAGAAAGCTACTTAACTCATATTCTTGGGAGTGATAAATATTCAAGAGTTTATATTAAGTATATTATCTCTATATTATTATAATATTATCATTTCTTTTTCCTTATTTCCATTTTTATATTATCATTCCTAAGGTTGTTCGTGGAGGTAGGAACACCAAAATGGGGGTTTGAATAAAGAGAAATCCTATAAAGCCACCCAACCACTATCTTTGGTTGTATGTGTATATGTATAGGTTGAGGGGATATTTAGAGAGAGATTGGATCTTACCAAATATCTTTGTTGATATTATAAACTCTTCCTTGGTTGTTTCATTCAAGTTAACTTAGCATCTCTATTTATATCATTTTGTACTTGTTGTGTATTTATATTGTGTACCCTTTCAAGACGTAAAACCCATACCAAACCATCTATATTTCTCTACGACTCTTTTTTTTTTTTGTCCATATAGGACACTAGCATGGCATTTTTTCATCTGATAGCCACACATTAATCTCAAAAAGAGAACTTTTTGAGATGTCCAAAAAAAAATTATGCTCTGTAATTTTGGTTTTTGAATTCTAAAGAGTCTAGATAATCTTAATACTCTATTAAAACACACATTTGATTGAATAATAGGTAAAACTAAATGTTTTAATTACCTAAATGCTTACTTGAGTGGAGGGTATAAATGTGGATCCTAGAATGATTTGACTATCCTCTATAGTTCGCCTTTCATTCTTTGTAGAGAGATAAATTTCATTCTCTACATCACAATAAACCAAGATTTAGGGTATCCCAAATCAACATTAATTGTCCCTTTTATAGAGAGTTTACAATTTAAATAGAAAATTATAAACTATGAGATAGAATATTTAATTATAGTAAAATAATTAAATATCTTTTCATGGATAAAATATTATAGCTTTTTACAAATAAAAATAAACATTACTAATCATGAGAATCTTGGAGACTATTTTTAGAATTATCTACCATAGACACTAGTGTGTCATACATACATCCTTTCATCACCTTATTGTTTGGTCCAAATAGTAAAATAAGGTACTATTGGGAATGAGAGTATCCTCTATACACACATAATAAAAATGATGGAATATTAAAGTACATGTAGAATAATTCAAATAATTGAAATAATAGTGAAATAAAATGCTTAAATAATAAAAGAGAAGAAATTATAATACTGAGAGAAGAAATAGAAAATGTATCACCAAATAATGTTGCTTTTGTTGGTAGATGGTCAACACTCACCTCAGGATTCATGACATGGCTTAACTATCTCTCGTGGATTTGTTAACTCTCATAGTTGTATCGAGCATTAACAGGTTGATCTTTTGGTGCAACGAAAACTATGTTTCCAACAATTGGTATCAGAGACAAAGGTGTCGGGTTTGAATCCCCTTGGGTAATACTGATGGGGATATTTTTGGCAAATCTTCAATGCTCCTCTTGGGATTCGTGACATGGCTTAACCGCCTCTCATGGATCCGATAACTCTCACAGTTGTATCGGGCATTAACAAGTCGATATTTTTGTGCAATGACAACTATGTTTCTAACACCTTCTTCTCCAACCAAAATATCATAAATAAAAAGAAAATTAATTTTGCTACTTGCCAATTAGGTGGAAAATTGGACTCATCAAAATGAGATAAATCAAGATGATGAACCACTAAGTTTTTCCCACACTAAACACTATGCAATTCAATACAATTATGAGAGTCAAAAGATGTAAATAAAAATAGGAGATGATACCTAACTATTATAGAAACTATGAGAGAATTTTTTAGAGCTCAAAGGGGTGTGTACCTTGCTTCAAGAAGCCTATTTTTAGGGCACAAAGGACTCATTCGACTTTATTGGCGACTAGGTCCCCATTAGGGTTTCTGAAATTGAGATCTTGGTTATTTTCCTTGATCTTTGCACTCTTAGATTCCCGGTTGTTAGCTCACGAAAACCTATATTTAATTTTGTAGCTTTAATAATTCATTCTTGCAATTTGAATGACAACTTTACAACTTGACAACTTTGACTATTTTTCTCTAAAATTTCTCTCCACTTGATCTTCAACCTATAAATTTTTGGCAAGAGATAGTGCATTGTGTTGTCATTGATGGCAACCCTAGTCAGTGATTCGATCCACATGCCATAATTTTCTCATGCCAGAATTCAAATCAAAGTTATGTATTTTACTATTAAACAAGAACATAACATTTGACAGAATTGTGTTCATCGATTCACATGCAATTTAATGTTATCTTTTTGAGTTGTGGATCTTAGCGAAGATATTTTTATGTACATACTATCCTATCAGAGAATCATCAAGGTGCACATTCACTTGTGTGCAAGTTATAACATCTGATTGATTAATTTTTTGTTTATCAATGCATAAAAGCCGACATGATGAATATAGTCATTGCAGATATTTCGAAAGAAATTGTTTAATTATTTTCATGTTCGATGATATTGATTTGAGTCATTACTATTATATTTCTAACTTTGGTTGTTGTGCATCAATAATTAGCTATAGATCAAGCTGATAGTTTGTGAATATTTTCATACTTTTGTTGGATCCGATAGGTAGCAATTAAATCCTTAGTGGTAGATACATATAAGTGATTGATTATATAATTTTGAATAATAATATGCAAAGAGTTTGTGTGTGTTATGAATAACAGAGTGATTATGCATATTTTCGCTGGTGTGTGATAGGATTTGTGATGTGAATTAGAGCAAAGCAGAGTAGTGCAAAGCATAAGAGAAGAATCTGACACAAGGTCTAGAAGTCAACTAATGTGCTTAATTAGAACTATAACCAGGCATTAGTAGATGCTATTTACTCAATTCAATTTCTTAGATGTATTTAATCTGAACATTTTTGTAAGACAACATGTCTTCCATTGAGCAATGAGCTCTAGGTAGTGTGCTTGAATACAAGTGAATTCCCATTCTGTAGATAATACTATGGATTGGCCTTCCACCATGGCTTTTCTCCTAACAGGGTTTCCATGTAAAAATCCTCATATTATGGTGTTATGGTTGTTTATTTTATGTTCATGCATATTTATTTTGGCTAAATATTATAAGTGCTTTCAGGATCATATTAATAAAGTTAAAAATTATAGAACACTGGTTCACCCCCCCCTCTCAGTGTTCCTCGATTCCAATATAAATATGAAAACACACATATAGGGGAAGAAAAACTTGCTGATTGTTAGTGAATATGGGTTTTCCTAAATAAAACCCCTTGTAGGTAATTAAACCAAATGATGAGACAATGAAATTGAAGCATGCAACATGAAATGATGCAATGCAAAAACTTTGGATTTTGTCTTGTAATATAAATCTACAATCTAACATGTAGTAGCCATGAAGAATGTATATCTTCATCCTTGAATATTTTATGAAACAATATTTGCAATAGATTTGCAATGATACACTCACAATCTTAGCTCAACAACATGTATGTGTAGACACCGAAAATATCTTGATTGATATCACACAATTGATCTTTATCACTAACATCATTTCTTCCTGAATCACTTCTTTACTAACCAGTTAATTAAATAATATTTATTTAATTAGTTCACCAAGTTTCCTCTTTTAATTAAATAAATAAAATTTATTTGATTATTTATCATTATCTTCTTTTAATTAAATAAATCACTTTATTTAATTAATCCTAATGTTCCTCTTTTAACTAAATAAATCATTTTATTTGGTTAAATCATATTTCCTCTTTTGATTAAATCTAACATCATCCCTTTTAATTAAATAAATCTAATGTCCATTATTCCTCTCATTTGATTTAAATGAATCCAAAAATCTAAGTCAAATGTCAAATCAACTAATCTCCATCTAAGTTAATTAAATCCTAACTAATTCTAACTCTAATCCATCAAATCCTCTAGATTTTGCAACTTGCACATATAAATCAATTTAATTGATTTATAAATTCTTCTATTTTCATTCAAAAGGGCATCTCATTGGAATATTCCTCCAATTTGAAATCTCCCTCCCAAAAGGAATTGTCCTCCAACATGACATTTAAGTCTCTTACAAGTCCTTTTTCTTGAGCCAAGTGGCATTAACTCATCTTTAAACTTTTCCTCCACAAGCCATATTTTGAATTTCAAACTCCACCTACATGCATTAAACATCCACATTGTTCAAAATTTTCTCCACACTCGTTCATTAGCATGTTGAAAAGTGACACACTCCTTCATTAGCATGTTGACAAGTGACACAATGCCATTGGTTCAAATATTAATCCAAAATTCATCCTATTCTTCAATCCCCCATCCTTCTTCCTTATAAATCGAGGCCTTCTCTATTGACAAGGGATCCACAACTTTATGCAAGATTACTATCTATATATTTGAGCAAGTTCATCCACCATTTTTCATCCAATTTTTCATAGTTTCATCAATCTTAGGTACATAATTGACAAATTTCATCAAGGATCACACAATCATCATCAAGTTCATTAAATCTTTGCAAGGAATTAGGAAATTTCTTATTTCCACATCAAAGAAGAACCAATTCCCTAATGGGATGCTGGTTTGAATATTTTGAACAAGATTTAGTAGCTTTCATTTGATTAATTTCATTTTGTTTCTTGTTCTTTAAATTTGAATGAATTGCATGGGGAATGAGTGTTTTAGACTTCTCTAATGACTAACACTAGGTTATTTCATGATGTTTGATCAGGCCTAGATCAACCATTCACATTTTGGCGCTAGAAGGAGGGTGAATCTTGAGAAATTAATGCATTTTTTGGTCAAAATTTTACTTTTTTTTTCAAATTTTGTGTGCTCAGAGGAAACAATGATGTTGCAAAAGAGAAACAACAATGCTATTAGTCCAACATTAGTATATAGTGATGGTGTATCTATTTCAAAGGGTGACACTTCAGTTTTTCTCTTTAGGGACCTATATTCCAAACTCCAAAGTGCAACACTTTGTGAAACAATGACACAATCACAGTCTCTATTTCTCCATAGAGTAATGATAACTTCACCACAGTGCTACTAAACCTCTCCAAAAAGAAACGCCTTCACAAATTGTGACACTGAATTGGGGTAAAACTCAAATTTTTTGTTTTAATTCAACATGTGCTTTTTATATTGATCACCTTTGAATTTTAACCTCTCTTGTGGCTCTATTTTTTGTATTCTAATCAATTTTTTTAGGTTTAAACCTTATCAAGAAGGGAATGAGGGAATGAAGACAATAATTTCTATGGAATTATCACATGATTGTAACAAGTTGTTTTAAACACTTTGGGAGTAATTATAATCCCAATTTTTAAGGACATTGTTATCTTCAGTTTTTAGGACTCAAATAATTTTCATTTGGGTTTTAAAAAGAACAAGAAAATGGTTAAAAGTAACCTTAGGAACTTAGTAGAGTTGGTTTTGGATTTAAAAATTTAACACAAAAACTTCACATTTCATCTTGGTGCTATAAAAAGAGTCCATAATTACTATTTTGAGGTGTAAGTTGAACATGTGTTTTTTGTGTTTTGTAATCTCTTTTACAAAATAATATCATTTAAAAGGCATATGAACCTTTGTCGTGCTTCACGGTGATCTTGAAAATCAAAAGTCTTTTGGTGATATTAAGTTGTATAACAGATTACCTCCACATTTCAAATTTAGGTTTTAAAAATTAAAACATGTGAGTGTGAAGAAAAGGAATTGTGTGTGATCCTTCCTAAATGTGTTAGGTGGTCGAACTAGAAATAAAGTTCTTTGCTATTGTGTACCCTTAGAGAGCTTGCCTTGGTGGGAAAAAGTACACACCCCAAGGGAACAACTCAAACTGGTAACAAGCTAAAGACCAAGCTACTCCCAATAGGTATATAAATTTGAATGTTGAGGAAATCTTAACCTTCTAGGAGCTCCTACAAATAAGCAAGTGATACTCTTTCCATGAGTTGATCTCGCCTCTCATGTGGCCTTTTGAATAGGTGCCTTGATTATGAAACAATTTGTGTAGAATCAAAAAATCCTAATCTATTTGTTTGTGTCAGGAGGTCAGACCACTAAAGTCCTCCCATGTACTTATGATTCAAAGTAGAGATAAATAGTTTTTCATGGGAGATTCATGAGAAATCAAAGCTTGGCTGACCCAAGAAGTGTGTGAAGAGAAAGGGGGAGCTAGTTTGGTCAAGCTTCTAATCATCTACTTTGAATAAGCACAATTGGAGAAATCCAAGTGGGAATCTGACAAATATTGTATTTTTCTATCCTAGGTTTGTGCATTATCTTGAACAAAAACACTTTTCTTGGATCTAAAACATTAGAAAACAAACATTAAACAAATAGTTAGAATTTCAAACCCTTTGGGAAGAACAAATAGCTTTGAAAAATCCACATGTTACTACTTTTCCCTAGGGATTCTTATCCATAGAATGCTTCTAAACATTCGGATTCATATCTCAATTTTTTCTCTCTAAAGTCAACATACGAAACTATTGCCTTGATTCTTTGATTTCCACATAGTGGATCTTATGGGATGAAAAAGAGTTAAGAAATAGACATTCAGTTTGAAAAACTAAGTAAGAAGTTTTGATGTGGTAAAATGAATTCATTAATCAAGATGAAATCAATTGAACCCCAAATATTTTCTTGTTATCTTTTGGTCATATGGTTATTCATGCAAACATTGGTCTTTTGGTTTGAAATACTCTTAGGGAAAATCATGTTCTTCACTACCTTGTTCATGTAGAAAAATTCCTTTTTAGGTTCATTTAGGATCAAAATCAAACACTTCATCCATTTTCCCAAATATCAATCAAATCCCATCTCACAAATAACCTTTAGAACTATGCAAAAATCATTCATATTAGACTTTTGTTAAATCTCTGAATCAAAATAAAAATACCCTTTGTTTGGCTAAGCGTGTATGTATGAATCTTTCCCCACACATTTAGTTAAATAATCAGCCTTTTGGACAAGTTTATCCCAAGGTAACATCCAACATCTTGGTATTTACAAGTCAATCATCCAAATCAAATCAAACCAAATCAAAATTAAAATCCAAAAAATCTGAAAGTCTAAAAGTGATCCAAAGTTCTTAAAAGTTCAAACACCCATATCATCCACCTCTTTCATCTTCCATCTCATCATTTGTCCTAAACACCCTAGAGGTTCACTTTTCCAACAAGGTCAAAACACAAGAAGAACATGGAATATAAATTTTCTTCATATATCATGAGTAATTCAAACAAACTATCAAAGCCTTATAATACCAGTTGATTACCCAAACTCACATTTATGCAATCCATACATGGGATCATTATCTCGTAAAAACCTCAATGATACAACAAACACGATCTTTCCCAACCTGAATTTTGGAACACAAAACCTCAATGGTACAACAAATGTGAGTATGCCCAATCTAAATTTCGGAACGCCTTTCCTTATGATATATTTAAATTAAACACAAAACCTACAAATATATAAACCAAACAATTAATGCATGAGTCTTCAAAAAAACAACATTATCCTCACAAATCCATGCATGTTGAATGTGACTATACAAAGTACAAGTTTACCAAACATAAACATTTCAAATCAACACTTGGTAAACTTTGGGATAGTATGGTTGTGAACTACACCAATTTTGTTCAAATTCAAAACAATATGTTAACAACTCCATGTATTGATCCAAGTCAAGGTAATCTCATTCAAAATCAAGGTTACCTAAATCAAATCAATATGATTCCCAACCACAACAATGTTCAATTTCAACCTATAATATCAAATCTAAACATCAACCCAGATTAGAAAATTTACCCAAATCAATTTGTCCATGATCCCATAAAAGCACAAGTATACATTCCAAATATGCTTGCTCAACAACCAAACTAACTATATCAAGGGTGTGAAGATCAAATTTTGCAACATAAAATTGCTTCACTTGCCAAAATAGTTGATTCATTACGCCAAGAGACATCTCCACCCAAAAATTAATACACTCTTCCATTGGTTAAACCATGTAATAAAATCATTAGGTTATGTCCACAACCACATCAAGAACAATATATCCAATGTCAAGAGGTTAGATATCAAGATCAACAACATCAACAACAAACCCAATCACCCCATCTCAAATATCAGTCATCACATCTCCAAGATCAACCACAAATATCCATCAATGAGCACCTTGAAGATGTTTCCACCCTCATCCAATGATCAAATCAACATATATCAAGAGGCACTTCTCAATCATGATCAAAATACACCAAGAATACCCAGCAATGATCCATTTCAAGAAATGTTAACATCATTTGATCCTATGGTCAAAAACATTGATAATCTCTCAACCACAACTATTGAGGAAAATGATCAATATCTATCCATCAATGAGCACCTTGAATTTTTTTTACCCCATACAAATATGAAATAAACATACATCAAGAGTAACTTTTTAAACATGATCAAAACCTCACAAACAATGATCTATTTTAGGGAGTGTTAGAATTATTTGATCCCATTGGTATAATCCATGACCCATTTATCAATTATCATGATGACGATGTCCTTATATCATCTAATGATTTAGGGGACATATCTCAAGAAAGTATTCCAAAGCATGATCATCTTTCACCAAGATATAGCAATGGTCCTTTCCAAGATATATTGACATCCTTTAACCTCATGGTTGTGGATATTGAAGGGATCCTCAACTCAACACTTGATCCAAATCCACTCAAATATCAAAAGTATATTGAGCCACTCCCCATGCCTAGTGAAGAAGTCCAAGAACCCCTTATAAGAAATCCATCCTTTGAAACTAACCCATGTCAAGAACTTAATCCAAAGCATGTCAAAAGAAATACCAACATTTACCAAGATCAAGAATTTATATCTCCATGATACTACAATGATTTAATGAGCACTCTCCTATCTATACAAGATGCTTCAAATGATTATCATATCCATATAGTACATACTCCTCCATCAACCCATGAGATGCTTTCTTTGGATGGACATGTGGATGATATTCATTCAAAAAAAGAGTCTCATACTCTTGATATCATTACAAAGCAACAACAGTCTCCTAATCTTAAACATTGTACACATGATCAAGATATAGAAAAGTATAGAGACATATCAAACATGGTTCATGAAGAAGGCTCCTACATAAGTGGTGAATCAGAAACATCCTATGAAGGCATATAAAAAATGAATAATGAGTAAGACTTCTATGTGGAAAGTGAATCATCAACACCTCTTGAAGAAGCATTAAAATATGATATTTCACAAGATCAAGACAAAGATATCAATCATGAATTTATCCCACATATGGAGGATCCTATCACTTATAGACTTGGATCACTTATTTTTTTAAGGGCAAGCTATCCTATCAATGAAGAAGCTATCACCTTTGAATATCCACAAAAAAGTATAGAAGGAGTAGCACCCTTTTTTCAGGGTAAATCATATCATATTACAAATAAAATGTTTCAACAGATGAATTATCAAGGTAGAGGATTAGGCCTACATGAAGAGGGTGTCCTAGAACCAATGCAAATTATTGGCAATCCTAAGCAACAAGGTATTGCATATTCAACAATTAAGGGATATAAACATATCAGTGATACCTCTATAATACTGGGGGAAATTTATCTAGTGCGAGCATTAACATAGGGAGCATGAAGAGTCCTTATGATGAAACCAATTCCAATACTACAATCAGATGCTTCACTGATCTTCATCCACCCATCACCCCATCCATGAATTGGGACCAGCATCAAAATAAAGATTTGAATCAAAGAACAAAGAAGGTTATCAAATAAAAATAAGTTGAGGAGCATAATGGAAAAATAAATTACAAGCACAGATACCAAAGAATACAAAGAATGATTATATCTATCAAACTCCATTAGTTAAAGAAACTCTGGGGAAAAATCAAAAGGGAAAAATATCCATCAAATATTTCCACAAAGGAAAAAGCGAGTTTCTCAAGCAACATACAACGTATATTGAGCAGTTGGTCCTAGTTCCACACACACTTCCATATACACCCATTATTCGTCATCTTCCCAAGTTTGGAGAGTCAAAGGTTCCAAAATATCAACCAATCCATCCCCTATTCCTGAAAACACAACACCATCCACTCCTCCATGCATGATATCCAGTTCTCACATTGACCATGTATTGGAAACAACCCTTCATCCTAAGGATTCAAAAGGCCTTCTATTGCGATGTGCACACAAAGATAAATTTAACCTTGGTATTAGAAAAGTGGATCAAGAATCTCAAAAGTTACTTTCAAGTGCATGTATCTTGGCAAGTTAGCCTCTTCAAGTAGGATATCGATGAAAAAAGAATCTACATCGACACTACCAAGTTTTTCGACATGAACTTAAGATCTTCCATAAAATAAAAAAATAAAAAATAAAAAAATTATGAAAATAGTATAAAAAAATCATCCTCCAGTGAAAACCACTATGGTGGCACTTTAGATAGGACCATGATGAAAACATGGAAAATAGGTGTCATGTGTAGAATCAAGAATCTATGTGCCCCATCTCAGGAGAAAGCATCTTATCACATCCATAATAAAGCCAACATGCCATCCATCTTATCCATAATAAATTAGTTCATCCATGGACCATTTATCCAGCCCATTACAATCCACCTACATTATAGATTGATCTTGAAAAAAATTTGGGGTTTACACTTTCTTATGGTAAACATCTTGACATGGGTCATTTTCATTGATCCTATCCTACCAAAAATTATCTGAGCAATGAAGTACTATCTAAATGAGAATCCTATGTTTGAACACCTTATCTTATTGCAAGATAATCCATATCCATCCATCTATCTATCCAAGTATCCACTCGTGGAAATCCACACATTTCTAGACACTGGGGGTAGATATTTGCATCTTTCTTCAAGAATAAATCTTGATCAATATACTCCAACTTATGTGGTGATCCAAACATTGGAAAATGTAAAAATCAAATTGGTCAAAGCATTTTCAAGCCAAAATCCAAATCACAAGCCGATGGCATATTTTGACAAGAATATGTTCCTTATCAAGATTTATCTTTCATCAAACAATCAAATATCAGTTGCATAAAACTTACACTTCAAAGTCACATCAAATCATTCAAATTTCTTTTTTTCCAAATCAAAATTCAAAATCTTGATCAATCAAATATAGTCAATCCCTCACGATCTCGGGATATCCATCCCAATCCTTGTGTTTCTTAACACTATCCTTGCATTGTTGTGTATCCTCAACAATGTTATCATCACAAATCCATCAATTTGATAAATCAAACCTAGCTTGGTTTTCAATAAGACCCATAATAGAGCACTGATATCATCACATATCCATATCCAAACTCTCAAAATCATGTGAAAATCCAAAAAAATCCAAAACATATCAAAATAAATAAAAATTCAACAAATAGAGTTGTCTTATTGAACTATGTCATCTCTGAGCTTAAACGTAGGCAAGGCCATTATTGATGGGACCCCAATAAACAAAATCCAAAAACATTCATCAAATCTCATAAAACCCAAAAAACATTGGAAATTTTGAAAAGAAAAAATTTCAAAAATCCAAAAATATTCAAAAAAACCCAAAAAAGTGCATCTATCCCATTTCAACATTCACCTGCAATAAACATCTACTCATAATAAATCTATCTTCAACTTCATCCTTTGGAAAAAAAATAGAAACAACCACAACAATAAAAAAAAAAAAGTTCGAATGCAAAATCAAAATCAAACTCTTGATCATTCACAAACATATCAATCGACCTTATATCAATGGCCTTTCAAACAACCTATCAACTTACCACCATCCATTAACATTTCCTAGGATGCATCCTTCCTACAGTTGGCATTATCTATTGGCAAAAACCTTTGGATACTTATCCTAAGCAAAACACATCCCTTTGGCTAGAGATATGAAGAACATTGACTTGTTTGTGTACTTGATCTTTTCTTTTGATTTATCTTATTATACTCACTCCAATGAACTCTCAATAATGTCTAATAAAATGATTTAGAGAGAAAAGAATGGGGTATTGATATTTATCTTTTGTCTACTCTACTTGTTGGATATTCTTGCAATATAACCCTGGCAAATACTTTCTTTATTGGGTATGGATGGAAGGTGTTTTCGTCAACTTGTTGAATATTACATTGTTAGGTTTTTCCTTTTCATGTTGTGGTTCAAGATGTTTGACATATCTGAGGTACATATTAGTAAGTTTTATGTATGTCAGGTGTGAACAAGAATACTCCTATCTGATTGTCGAGTCAAATTCCATCACACTAGGTACAATGCCATCCTGGTTCTTTATACCTTTATGCATCGTATCTATTTGTTTTATCAAACATAAGGTAAGTAATCCCTTTTAAAATCCCAATTTCTAATAAGCAACATATCATCATCCCTAATAAAGTCGTGAAAAATCATGGACTTGTTGGATCCTCTTTTCATCATCTAATTTCTTCTTTCTTCTCTTCATGCTAACATGGTATCATTATTGTCAACCAAAACATCACCAATTAATCCATCTTGAACCTATTTTTCATGAGATCTACGCTGAAATCAAACTTTTCACCCGATCTCTCGAGGGGGTAGTGTACGAGTGTACTTTTCGCTCGGGCAATCGTGGGGCATCCAAAAAATAAAAATAAAAAATTTAACTTTGATGTCAGAGAGGTTATTTGATGGGGTCATTGTAATCATCATAATTTAATCTAACAATTCAAGGCAATGTCCATGGTTGTATGCAAAAGAGAATGGAGAAAACATGCTTGGCAGTCTATTCAACAATCAAACCTATGGAAATTGAACCTATTCTGGAGCATACTTACATAAAAGGAAAGTTTCATGAAAGGGAACTAATATAAAGAACACTTACGCGAATTGAAAAGGATAAACTAATTCACACTTGATGGAAATGAAAAGCTTTCTTGAATTCAAATTTACTCTAAATTGTTTGGAAATATATTGTTTGAAATGAAACTAGAAACTATCCTATTTTGTTAGGCCAAAAAAATCCTTTCTAATCCCCTCCCTTTTATCCAATGATTATATTTTATTTATAGAATATATATTCTATATCTATCCAATCAATGCACTAAGAATGTGGATCCAAGATCCTATTTTTGAGGGGTCGTAACTTACAAAACTCTAAAAAAATGAAATTGTTATCCTCCATCACGCCACTTTTATCTCAATTGATTTATGGCACATATTTCTCTTTCCCTGATGAAAATCATGCCAAATGATCAAAAAAATTCCTAGCCCTCGAAATCTAATTTTCAGATCATTTTGAATTTTTTAATTTCGTTGAGAAACGAGGGAGATATCACTATTTTACTGAGACTGTGTTTTTGACAATTTTTAGGTGGCTGAATTGAAGGAGGTCTTCAAGTGTTGGACATGAATGAAGGAATTATTCTTTAGTTCATTCAACCAAATAATTTATCCTTAGCATGAATAACATGCTATAATCGTGCAACAATATTTGAGCGATGTGGTAACTTGAGCTATCTTTGGTGGAAGAAGGAAACATGAAATTTAATAACTGTGAGAGATCTCAAAATTCAACATGAAACAAATACTCATCCCATTAATTTAGGAATGACTAATGCTCCATGATTTTTCTTTAATTTAGGAGTGTGTTGGGTGTCTTCTCTATCTTCTCATAATTTCTTCAGAGCCTTCTAGAGCTATCAGGATTTAGTTGCTTCAAGTGTCTAGAGCTCTCTACTGCAAGTGTGTATGAAGCTTCTTCTTACCATGAGTTATTTAATAACTCATTTATCTGCATTATATCATCTTAAAAAATTCATGGAGACATATTAGAGGCAATTTGGATCACATTTAATTACTATAAATAAACCAATTTACTTTATATATTCTACTTTAAACAAGGTAAAGAACTTTCAATCATTACTCAAATATACTTTAACACTAATGCATTAGGAATAAATAAATGATTTTTTTTGATAAAATATGAGACAATTTATGGTCTCATTATCTCCCTCACACCTAAAATGTTTTAGGTCCCTTTGTAACTCATAATGAGCCTTCAAATTCAATAAATTCATTTTTTTAGTAGTTGCTCGAGGTAGCTCTTGAGAACTCCTGAAATCTCTTGAAAGCTCCTGACAACTCCTTATTAGAATTTTATTCTTCTTTTCTTTTGAGTAGATTGAGTAAAATGAAAGAAATTTAATTTTAATAAAAGTAAAATAATAAATTAAATACCTAATTTTATCTTAGCTTTCCATGTAACCATCACGCATGAGTTGTAGCTCACTTTCTCCATGTTGCATGCAAAGAGTTTTTTTCAACTTTTGAGAGTTGTAACCTGATATTTTATGTTAAATACCAACTCAAATTTATTTATCATTATATTTATTGCACCAACCAGTCATCCATAATGCCAAAATATTTACTATAATTTTTTAGAGAAAAAAATTGTATAGAAAAGTACATGCTTACAACCTTAGAGAAGAGGAAATAGCACGTGCAAAGCAGTTATTTGCAAAAATTAGACGTACCCTAACCTAATCTACTTAATGATACAGAGAGGTTACACACAACCATTAACTGGTTCTAAAAAATATATTCCCTTTCTCAAAGTATCTTTCCATGCGCTCAATTTTTTGAGAGAAGATAATGAAAAGAAGATGATTTTTTTTTGAAACTTAATGTTTCACCTTCCTTTGAAGTCAAAATCTTCTCCATGATTTATGATTCTAGAAAATACATGGACTGATTGGAGAGATCTTGCAATCCTTCCTTCTGATCTATTTCATGCATGACTGGAAACAACTCCTTGTTCTTCAAATCTCTAATTGGGAAACCATCCTTTGACTTCAAAAATATAATTGGGAATCCATTCTTAGACTTTGAAGGTCTCCGAATAAGTCTCCTTTTTGCAATATTTTTTAATGAAGATAAGATCTCTTCATTGTATTTTGCACCTCTTGCAAACAATAATCCATCAATTCTTTCTTTAAAGAAATATATTTTGTTAGAATTTGGAGTGATGGTCCTCCAACTAAAGATATTTTGAAATAGATAGGAGGGTTTCCCTTTAGAGCTAGTATTTTGGGGGGTTTTGAGAGATGAATATTTCTTGAGGAACTTCTAAATCTAAAAGCCTGCCAAACTATTTTTTTTATTCCCTAATGACACCTATCCCCAGAAACATCACCAAATATGATGGGGTCATTGTAATCCTCATAATTAATTTTATCAATCCAAGGCAGTGTCCATGGCTATATGCAAAAGAGAATGGAGAAAACTTGCTTGACATTCTATTCAACAATCAAACCTACGAAAATTGAACCTATTTTAGAGCATACTTGCATAAAAGGAAAGTTGCATGAAAGGGAACTAATCTAAGGAACACTTGCAAGAATTGAAAAGGTTAAAATACTTCAGACTTGATTGAAATGAAAATCTTTCTTGAATTCAAATTTACTCTATTTTTTTTGGAAATAGATTACTTGAAATGAGACTAGAAACTATTCTATTTCTTGCTTGAAATGAAACTCGTAACTATGTTACTTCCTCAGTCCAAAACAAGTATTTATAATACCCTCCATTTTCTCCAAATAAATTCTATATCTATCCAACCAATTTACTAAAAATGTGGATCCAAGATCCTATTTTTGAGGGGTCATTTACAAAACTCTAAAAAATGAAGTTGTTGTCCTCCATCATGCCACTTTTGTCTCAGTTGATTTCTGACACGTACATCTCCTTCCCTGATGCAAATCATGCAAAATGCTCAAAATAGATTTTATCCCTTGAAATCTAATCTTGAGATCATTTTGAATTTTTGGAATTTATTGGGAAACGAAGGAGATATCATTGTTTTACTGAGACTGCATTTTTCATAATATTTGGGTGCCTGATTAGAAGGAAGTTTTCAAGCGGTGGACATGAATGAACGAATTATTTTTTAGTTCAGTCAAGAAAATATTTGATCCTTAGCATGAATACCATGATACAATTATGCAACAATATTTGAGTTATGTGGTAACTTGAGTTTGTAGACACATAAAAATGACCTAGGCCCGCAAGCTCTATTTTAATCTCTTTCTTCCTAGCTTAATTAAGACATTTTAATTATGTCCTTGACTCACATTTGACTATTAATTAAATAATTCATGATTATTTAATTAATTCATATCTTTTTATTCTTCATGATTACTAGATAAATAAATTTCATTTATTTATTGAATTACATCACTAATTGTCTAATGTCTTTCTATAATTAAATAACTTTCATAATTTATTTAATTATCTTGGTCCACTATGTCTTCTTGATTATTAAATAAATAAATTTATTTATTTAATATGTCTCTAATTTAAAATCCTCTTATAATTAAATAAATTCTTTCATTTATTTAATTATTACCACCTTCACATTCCCCTTATTTTAAATAAAATCATTTATTTAAAATAAGTCCCACTTTATAAATTCCCTCTTTTAGTAAATAATTTAATTTAAATTATTTATGTCACATGACCCCACCCCTTTTGAATTGAAATAGTTTTTAATTCAAAAAGTCAACATTCCCTCTTGAATTAAATAATTTTAAATTATTATTTGATTCCCCAGCAACTTTGCTTTGTGTGCCTTGTCACACGCTTTGTCAACCCTTGATTTGATTTTTCTTAAAATCAATCTTGTCCATTCATTTCAAATTTGACCTAATGTTGCCCTAACCCTAATTGTGGGTTGTCATATTGAATCTTGTCCATAGGTTCTAGGTCATTTGTCAGTCTTTAATCTCATCCGTCCATACAAAATTGCATTTTCTATAAAATGTCAATTTTTTCTTCATTTTGGGATCCTCTCTCTTATTATTATTCTTGTCTGGAATATCATCCTATCTTAGAGTTTCATTTTATCATCTTGCATTTTAGAATTTTACATTGTCATATCATATCATCTAACATTGTCTTTTGCAGATTTTCTCATTGCATGTAGATTTACATTCTCTTGCATTTTAGATTAAATCCTTCAACACTTGCTAAGTCATGTCATAAGTTTAGTTTTCTCACACATAAGGCTGAGGGCATCCATAATATTGCAGCAAGTAGAGGAGGTTCAATAGAAGTGAGCCATGGAGGAGAGAAATGGGTGAGACTGTTCTAGTCTCATTCCTTTTCTCATTCTTTTCTCCTTTGCATTTTATTGATTGATTTGATATTATTATTGCATGCATGTTCTAACCCTAGATCTATGTTTGCCTAATATTATTTTAGATCATTACATTGGTGAACCCGACAATTTAATATGTTTTTGCAGGTTATAGTACGGATTTTTTTTGTCATTTTTTGGATTTTTCGTCATTTTTTTTGCAGGTTAGGGTTCAGAATTTTTGGATTTTTTTTGCAGGTGTACGAAACGACGCATTTGAAATTCTGAGCCACATCTACATTCTCAAGCGATGCATCCACTCTATCAAGCCACATCTGCCTTCTCAAGCAACACATCCACTTTGTCAAGTCGCATCTGCCCATCCAAACGACGCATTTGCAGAGCCGAGCCACATGTGACATCCAGAAAGCCGCATTTGACCTATCAATCCGTAGTCAGTTTTTCCAAAGCCGCATCTGACAACCCAAAAGCCACATTTGACTTGACGAGCTGCATTTTCCAGAGTGCATCGCATTTGACTGGTAAAAAATTCATTTTTTGTTTAAAAAAAATGTAATCTGGATCCGATGAATCCACAATCAGTTTTCCCTTTTGATGGCATTAAAATGAACCAACCCTAGGGTATTCATTTAATTAGGAACTTATCAATCCTAGGATAGGCAATTTAATTGGCAATTTATCAATCCCAGGATAGTCACCACATCTTCTTTTTGTTTGGTTAAAATGAACCCCATGACTGTTGTGAAGCAATATCTTCACTTAGAGTAACAAATTTTTCATTTGGGTTTAAAACTGAATATTTGTCTACTGTGCTTGATTGGGTAATAAGTATATGCTCTCCCTTTTACTGGGTGATCAAAAATCCTGACTTACCCATTTTATTTATGCATTTCAAGCTTTATTACAACCTTTAGCAGGCTTGCTGTAGTGGGAAAATGTACTCACCCTACAGAAATGACCTAAGTGGGAACAACCAAAGCCAGGTTTTCCAACCCACTATAATCAAAAATGAATTTTGGGGAAACCCATATTCAACGACAATAGGCAAGATAACCGTCCCCAAAGTCTTTGTTCTAAAGATTGGGAGGTCTCCTGAGGGAGTTTATCTATTTGCCATGCTGAATGGAAACCTTGACTAAAAACCATAGTGTAGAGGCTAGCCATATTAGTATCTAGACATTGTTTCAATCACAGTGCAAGGGGAGGGAAAAATCTCCCCCCAAGACACTCACCATATAATTGCCACAGACTGTTTGCTCAAGGGATTCGGTATCCACTTCCATCACCTTGAGTATGCACCTAGAAAAGACAAAAACACGGGTGCCCTCTAGGGGGTGACATGGCTATGTGAGTCAACATGATTTTAAGATGTGGGTTGTGATTGTGACGATGACCCTTTGACTATTAAGAGTGAGTCTGTTTGAAGTAATTTAGTCTCTATGTGTTTGTCAATTGTTTTCAAAACACCTTCAAACAACTTTCAAATAGGTAAACATCAACAAAATATTGGTCAAAAATTTTTCCAATCGGCCAAACGGTCTTCTATTTTCCAAAATTTAATTCATGCGACACATTTGCTCTATCAAACCACATTTGCTTTATCCTACACCGCATTTGCTCCATCGAGTCGCATTTGACATATTCAGAGCCACAATTGCTCTGACGAGTCACATTTGTCATATACTAAGATGTATTCACTCTTCTGAGCCACAATTGACCATCCCTAAGTTGCATTTGCAGGAATAATCCACAGTCGACTGTTGTTCAATGCATTTCCCAATCTTGAAACCGCATTTGACATTGTGAACCGTAATTGCTTAATCCTGAGTCACACTTGCTCTTCCAAAACTGGCATAAACCTGTCAGACCACATTTGAAGATCCAAAGGCCGCATTTTCCAATATGCAGAACAAGTCAAAATCTTGCAATGCATTTGTCTGGTCAAACAACACATTTGTCGCTGAACTGCATCTGTGACCTAAAATGCTGCATTTTCCTGTCATTTGGAAAAACATTAATTCTGTCAAAAACCAGAGGCCAAACTTTTGCAAACATCTTTATTGGCAACTTTTTCCAGTGGTCTCTATAAAAAATCAGCAAAGCAACTTGTCGAAGTCATCCATTATTGCATTTTAGTCTTCATCTAGCTTGCAATCTATCATCATCATCATCATAGGCAAAGTATAAAGTCCTCAATTACACAACTTTGGGATAGGAAAACTTTCCTTTCTTTGTCAAACCATTGTCTCAAACATACATTTTCATTGGACCAAGTCAAATCAAATCAGTCCTAAGTCATTGTCCTTTGGTGAGCTATTTCCAACTCATAAGTCTAGTGTGGAAATCTCACCTTGTCATTTTATCATCTTGTCCTTCAAACTAGTCCTTTGAAAATCCAAATCAAGACATTGGCCAAACTTTTAATGCTTAAGTGAACCTTTCCTAGAAATAATTTGACATAAGGCATCCTCTTTTATCACTTTGCATTGTCACCTTGCATAAAGCATAGTCTCATTTCATCCACCATCATGTCTTCAAGTCACTATGACATGCTTGCTAGTCAAATTGAATGCCAATTCAATATTAAGGGTCAAGCACAACTTGCTAGGGAATTTAAAACACTATACCTCCTATCCAAGTCCAAATTTACAACCCCTAGCCCTCCATCTGTCTATCCATCTTGCCAACAATCCATGAGTCCTAGTCCTCTATCCATCTACTATCAATATTCCCCTAACACCATCCATGGCACTAATTCATAAACTTCCATTGGTCATACCCACCCTAACTTTGACAAGGGAAATCAACCATCCATCAATCCAAACCAACTATCCACTTCATATCCTAGTCCTTCATTCACATCATATCCTAGTCACTCATTCACATCATATCCTAATCCTCCATCCATGTCATATTCTAATCCTCCATCCATATCATATACTTGTCATGCATCCATGTCCTATTCTAATCCTTCATCTCATCCTAGTCCATCATCCCTCAACCAAGTCCAAACCTCAATGTCATATCCTAGTCCATTACACACCAATCCATGCCAAGACACTCCATCCAAACATACAATTTTTCATGAAAACATATCTAGTCATGGTCTCCAAAGTCCCATCTCCTTGCATACACTTGAGGATACATGTCAAGAGGCAAGTCCAAAGCACAACATTATAACATCACCATCATGTCAAGATCAAGGTAGTGCATTCCATGACTCCATCTTTATGTCCATTCAATAAGTCCTCCTAGACCATCATGTCATTCAAGATGACCCTATCCTTGGTCAAGATCTTATTTCCAATCAGGACATTCAAAATGCATCCATCGTTGATCAAGACACTATGTTTGATCAAGACGTCCAAAATGATCCACTCCTTGACCTCTATGCCATTCATGATGAAACACTTGAAGATGATTCCATCCAAAATTCAAGTATTGACACTCCCCAAAGCGAGACACTTGCCTCCATGGGACACATAGATGATCTACCACTAGAACAAGAGTCTTCTAGCATGGACATATTTTCCAACGATCAAGCTATAGCGGAATTCAGTGGGCTCTATGAAAATGACCATGAAGACGGTTTTGATATCAACTTCAAAGCACCAACAGAATCATCAGAATCTGATATGTCAAAAAATCAAACCGAAGATGTCAATCAAAAATTTGTCCAATATGTCAATGAAGCTACAACATCCTATCAGTTAGGATAGTCTATCTTTTTTAGAGCAGGCTTTCTTAAAGATGAGAAGATTTTGAGCATTAATTTCCACAATAAGGATGGGTTAGCATCTTGCTTCCAAAGTAACAAATATCCCATTGCCAAAAAAATTTGTCAGAACATGTATTATCACAGAAAACGATTAGGCCTACACGAGCAAGGAATTTTGGAACCCGTTCAAGTTCAAGCATATTACAGACATCAAGGTCTTGGCTATTCATCAATTGGAAAATCTAATGATGTTAATGATACCTCCTCGATATTCGGGGCAACTTTATCAAATACAAACATCAAAATGGCCGTCATGAGTAGTCCTTGTCATAAGGTTGCTGCCAACACTCCTTCCATCCACACCATACACTATCATTCCAACATGAATAAACCTTCCATTTGAAACCAGCAAAATTATTACAAATCCAAAGTTCAAAATCACATGTCAAAGGCCATGGAATCAAACAAAAATTCAAGTGGACAAATAAAGCTAAAGTGGATCCCAGAACAAAATGGATCAAGTCAAGAAAAGAATGAATCAGGCAAAGAAAATATGCCAAATCTAAAAGTCAATCAAAATGTGGAGCTACAACACAAGAGGACTCCCACATATAATACATGTCCACCTTCGTCAAAATGGCCATCAAGCAAGACATATAAAAATGTTGGTTCCAAACACTATCCTACTAAAAATTTCCAACTTCGTCATCCAACACCCCAAGTTTGGAAAATAAAAACCAATCCATCCAAACATCCAACCAACCCGTCCATGTCTACCATCATCCACCATAATCCTACATCTCGCCTAAAGTCCAAACATCCCATGTCACAAATCCATCGCATCTTGGTAGCAACGCTCTATCATAAGGACTCTCATGGCATTCTATCGCGATGTGTGTATTTTGATAAGGCCAACTCTAGTATCAAAAAGGCTCACAATGACATCAATTAGTTGTATGCAAGTGCTATCATCCTGACAAGGCAACTACTTTAGAAAGGTCATTATTGGCATGTCATGGCACCGATCTCTACATTGGCACCATCAAAGGCTTCAACACATTTAGTGATCATCTAAAGAATCAAGGCTATCCGAAAAAATTTGAAAATAGAAAAAAATTGAAACGGACAAAAATATTGAAAATAGTAAAGAGAAAAATTATGTCCAATAGTGAAAACTTGGTACACAGGCACTTTGGATAAGTACCATGATGAAAACCTGGCAAAAAGACGTCATGTTTAGAATAAATCATCTATGTGGACCATTATACTTGGGGGCAAGTCGTCTCATCTCCCATGCCCTTCACATGAAATTTCTTATGACCTTTCTATCTATCCATCCAAGCCCTGTCATTTCATCCATTGTCCCACCTATTTTGATCTTGACAAAGACTGGGGCAAAAACACAAATCATGCTTTTCTGAATTTTTTTGACATGTCTATCCTTTGACCATACCATATTCCATATCATGTCATTACCATCATAGCCTCATGTGACATTGTGCTTGACAACTATATGATAATAGTCCTCATGTCTCCTATCTTTTACTGAAGCCATCCATTGTCCTTTTATACCTATCACCCATCTTGGTTTCCCTTGTCAACAGTCTAAAGATCCCTTGTCATCCCATCTAATCCTCATGAAGTCATTCCAAATGCAACAAAATGGAAAACCTGGTGCATCATCCAAAACATTCCTTGGCTTTGTCTCTGGCCCTGTTGCAGACTTTTATCCTCTTGTCATATCATTGTCATCCTCATGTTGTTTTGGGATGTGTCCTTCCCACGTCAAACAACGTTGTCATTGTCATTGTCACTTGTGAGTTAGTATTCAGCTTGACTAGCAACAAAATCATGGTTGTTCTTGGATTCATGTGCATCGGCATCATTCGCATGCATTTGTCACAATTCTCGTAAAGTATCAAAAAATCCTAAAACTTTGAAAAAGTCCTGAAGAATGTCTTAAAAATTGTAAAGTCTGTCAAAAAGTCCTAAAAAACTGAAAAATGTCCTGAGAAAATACAAAAGCATCCAAATCAATGTCAAAATCCCAAAAATAGAGTCAAAGTAATATCTTGTCAATCCATTCAGTCACATCAAATAATCTTTTGTCCTTGTCTGAACTATGTTGTCTCTGCACATTTGCTATGTAGGCAAGATTCATATTTGAATCCTTGAGACATTAGGTTAGTCCTTTTAGGTTTGTCAAAATAAAGATCATAAGTCAAACATGGTCACGTCAATCAATAAAGCACCGTCAAAATATTAACACAAGACAGTCATTCGAAACGTCAATGTCAAAAATTGGTCAAAATCAGACAAAATAGTCCAATCAATCTTACAGTCAAAATTAGTCAGCTTGCCAAAACATTAGTCAAAATGTAAAATCTCGTCACTTTTTGGTCCTCTTCAAGATGTGTCCTTCTTGGATTTGGACCTCATCAAAATGTCATTTGCCTTTTCAGGATGTGTCCTTCCTAACCTTAGGCACCGTCAAACCGTCAAACCATCAAAACTGTCAAATCTATCAAACAATTAATCTTCAGCAAACAAACATTGGCAATACAATTAAATGGTTGTTAATTTTCTGGCTATTTTGTCTTATCTTTTTATTGACTTGTCTTTTGGTCATGTTACTAGCTACCTCAAGGATGTCCCCTGAAGGATTTAGAGGTGCAACGACGTCTCATTGACCTATTTTATTTTATTTTGACTGCTGTCTGTGGATTGTCTTGACAAAAAGACTGGGGCAAATGGGCCTCTAGTATGAGTTAGGACATTCTTTGTCTGTGACTATTTGTTTTGCAAGTGGATGACCTTGTACACCTTGTTCTATGTCTTACCATGGTGTTTTTTGTCCATTTGTGTCATTTTTTTACTGCCTAATGATGATTCGAGCAATTAGTACTCTAGCAAATGTTGAAGGATTCTAACATGCATTTCTATTTTTCTGCACTAACTTGCATTTCCTTCTATCCTAACATTCATCCTTATCTATCTTTCTTATACATTTCCAGTTTTCTCATCAATATTCTTGTCATCATCCTTATGTGTGCCGATGTGCGTATTTTGATAAGGCCAACTCTAGTATAAAAAAGGATCACAATGACATCAATCAGTTGTATGCAAGCACTATCATCCTGACAAGGCAACTACTTTAGAAAGGTCATTATTGGCCTATCATGGCACCCGTCTCTACATCAGTACCATCAACAATTGCAGTTCACAATGTCAAATGCGGTTTAAAGAATGGCAAATACGTTGAATAGTAGTCGACTGTGGATTATGCTTGCAAATGCAACTCAGGGATGGTTAATTGTGACTCAAAAGAGTGAATGCTGCTCAGTATATGAGAAATGCGACTCGTCAGAGGAATTGCGGCTCTAAATATGTCAAATGCAACTCGGTGGAGAAAATGTGGCGTAGGATAAAGCAAATGCAGTTTGACAGAGCAAATGCGTCACATGAATTAAATTTTGGAAAACAGAAGACCATTTGGCTGATTTGACAACTTTTTGACCCAGATTTTGTTGATGTTTAGCTATTTGAAAGTTGTTTGAAGGTGTTTTGAAAATAGTTGACAAACACATAAAGACTAAATTACTTCAAACAGACTCACTCTTAATAGTCAAAGGGTCATCGTCGCAATCACAACCCACATCTTAAAATCGCGTCGACTCACACAACCATGTCACCCCCTAGAGGGCACCCATTTTTTTGTCTTTTCCAGGTGCATACTCAAGGTGACGAAAGTGGATACCGAATCCCTTGAGAAAACAGTCTATGGCGACTATATGGTGAGTGTCTTGGGGGTAGATTCTTCCATCCCCTTGTACTATGATTGAAACAATGTCTAGATACTGACACGGCTGGCCTCTACACTATGGTTTTTAGTCAAGGTTTCCATTCGGTGTGGCAAATAAATAAAATCCCTCAGGAGACCTCCCAATCTTTAGAAAAAAGACTTTGGGGATGGTTATCTTACTTACTACCATTGAATATGGGTTTCCCAAAAATTCACTTTTGATTATAGTGGGTTGGAAAACTTGGCTTTGGTTGTTCCCACTTAGGTCGTTCCCGTAGGGTGAGTTCTTTCTCCCACTACGACAGGCCTGCTAAAGGTTGTAATAAAGCTTGAAATGCATAAATAAAATGGGTAAGTTTGGCTTTTTGATCACCCAGTAAAGGGGAGAGCATATACCTATTACCCAATCAAGCACAGTAGACAAATGTTCAGTTTTAAACTCAAATAAAAAATTTGTTACTCTAAGTGAAGATATTGCTTCACAACAGTCATGGGGTTTATTTTAACCAAACAAAAATAAGATGTGATGACTATGCTAGGATTGATAAATTACCAATTAAATTGCCTATCCTAGGATTGATAAGTTCCCAATTAAATGACTACCCTAGGGTTGGTTCATTTTAATGCCATCAAAAGGGAAAACTGGCCACGGATGCGTAGGATCCAGATTACAAATTTTTTAAACAAAAAAAGATTTTTTTATGAGTCAAATGCGGCGCACTCTAGCAGATGCGGCTCGTTAGGTCAAATGCGGCTTTCGGGTTGTCAAACGCGGCTTTCGAAAAATTGACTGTGGATTGACAAGTCAAATGTGGCTTTCTGGATGTCACATGTGGCTCGGCTCTGCAAATGCATCGTTTGGATGGGCAGATGCAGCTTGATAGAGCGAATGCGTCGCTTGAGAAGGCAGATGTGGCTTGACACAGTGGATGCGTCGCTTGAGAAGGAAAATGCGGCTAAGAATGTCAAATGTGTTGCAAGAACTGTTAGATGTGTCGTTTCGTACACCTACAAAAAAAATGATGAAAAATCGGAAAAATGACAAAAAAATCTGTAATATAACCTGCAAAAACGTGTTAAATTGTCGGGTTCACCAATGTAATGATCTAAAATAATATTAGGCAAACATAGATCTAGGGTTAGAACATGCATGCAATAATAATATCAAATCAATCAATAAAATGCAAAGGAGAAAAGAATGAGAAAAGTAATGAGACTAGAACAGTCTCACCCATTTCTCTCCTCCATGGCTCACTTCTATTGAACCTCCTCTACTTGCTGCAATATTATGGATGCCCTCAGCCTTATGTGTGAGCAAACTAAACTTATGACATGACTTACCAAGTGTTAAAGGATTTAATCTAAAATGCAAGAGAATGTAAATCTACATGCAATGAGAAAATCTGCGAAAGACAATGTTAGATGATATGATATGACAATGTAAAATTCTAAAATGCAAGATGATAAAATGAAACTCTAAGATAGGATGATATTCCAGACAAGAATAATAATAAGAGAGAGGATCCCAAAATGAAGACAAAATTGACATTTTATAGAAAATGCAATTTTGTATGCATGGATGAGATTAAAGATTGACAAATGACCTAGAATCTGTGGACAAGATTCAATATGACAACCCACCATTAGGGTTGGGGCAACATTAGGTCAAATTCAAAATGAATGGACAAGATTGATTTTAAGAAAAATTCAAATCAAGGGTTGACAAAGCATGTGACAAGGCACACAAAACGAAGTTGTTGGAGAATCAAATAATAATTTAAAATTATTTAATTCAAAAGGGAATGTTGACTTTTTGAATTAAAAACTATTTTAATTCAAAAGGGGTGGGGTCATGTGACATAAATAATTTAAATTAAATTATTTACTAAAAGAGGGAATTTATAAAGTGGGACTTATTTTAAATAAATAAGATTTATTTAAAATGAGCACAATAAAAGAGGTGATAGGAGAAATTAAATAATAAAATTATTTAATTCAAGTGGTGGGACTTATTTTAAATAAATGATTTTATTTAAAATAAGGGGAATGTGAAGGTGGCAATAATTAAATAAATGAAAGAATTTATTTAATTATAAGAGGACTTTAAATTAGAGACATATTAAATAAATAAAGTTATTTATTTAATAATCAAGAAGACATAGTGGACCAAGATAATTAAATAAATTAATAAATTTATTTAATTATAGAAAGACATTAGACAATTAGTGACGTAATTAATTAATTAAATAAATTTATTTAATTAATAATCATGAAGAATAAAAAGATATGAGTTAATTAAATAATCATGAATTATTTAATTAATAGTCAAATGTGAGTCAAGGACATAATTAAAATGTCTTAATTATGCTAGGAAGAAAGAGATTAAAATAGAGCTTGCGGGCCTAGGTCATTTTTATGTGTCTACAGAGTTATCTTTGATGGAAGAAGGAAGCATGAAATTTAATAACTGTGAGAGATCTCAAAACTTAAAATGAAACAAATACTAATCCCATTAATTTAGGAATGAATGATGCTCCATGTTTTTGCATGAATGTAGGAGTGTTCTATGAATCTTGTCTATCTACTCATTATTTTTTAAAAACCTTCTAGATCTATAAGTAGTTAACTGCTTCAAGTGTCTAGAGCTCTCTGTTGCAAGTTTCTATGATACTTCTTCCTACCATGAATTATTTAATAACTCATTTATCTGTATTATATCATCTTAAACACTTCATGGAGACATATTAGAGAAATTTTTTGGATCACATTTATTACTAAAAATAAACCAAAAATTTACTTTATATTCTACTTTAAACAAGTTAAAGAACTTTCAATCATTACTCAAATCCACTTTATTACTAATGCATTAGGAAGAAAAAGATGATTTTATTTGATAAAATATGAGACAATTTATGGTTTCATCATTATTCTTTGAACCAAAGCAAAAAGTACATTCCTTCAAAAAGGGGTAAAATATAGACACCAAAAATATCATAATTAATATTGTGCACTCAATCCTGATTCACTAACAACATTTCTTCCTGAATCACTTCTTTCCTAACCAGTTAATTAAATAATCCTTATTTAATTATTTCACCAAGTTTCTTAGTTTAATTAAATAAATCATTTTTATTTGATTAAATAATTATCTTCTTTCAATTAAATAGACCACTTTTTTTAATTAATCCTAATGTTTCTCTTTTAATTAAATAAATCATTTTATTTGGTTAAATCTTATTTCCTCTTTTGATTAAATAAATCACCCTTATTTGATTAAATATAACATCGTCCCTTTTAATTAAATAAATCAAACTTTATTTAATTAAATCTAATTTCCATTATTCCTCTCATTTGATTTAAATGAATCCAAATATCTAAGTCAAATGTCAAATCAAATAATCTCCATCTAAGTTAATTAAATCATAATCAAATCTTACTCTAATCCATCAAATCCTCTACAGTTTGCAACTTGCACATGTAAATCAATTTGATTGATTTATAAATTCTTCTATTTTCATTCAAAAGAAACATCTCATTGGAATATTCCTCCAATTTGAAATCTCCCTCCCAAAAGGACTTGTCCTCCAACATGGAATTTAAGTCTCTTACAAATCCTTTTTCTTGAGCAAAGTGGCATTAACTCATCTTTCAAATCTTCCTCTACAAGCCATCTTTTGAATTTCAAACTCCACCTACATGCATTTAACATGCACATTGTTCAAACTGTGTTCCACTCTCCTTCATTATCATGTTGAAAAGTGGCACAATTCCATTGGTTCAAATCTTAATCCCAAATTAATCCTATTCTTCAATCCTCCACCTTTCTTCCTTATCAATGGATGCCTTCTCTATTGATAAGGGATCCCTAACTTTATGCGAGATTACTATCTATAGATTTGAGCAAGTTCTTCCACCATTTCCATCAAAGTTTCATAGTTTTCATCAATCTTAGCTAGGTTATTGAAATATTTCATCAAGGAGCACACAATCATCATCAAGCTGATCAAAGCTTTGCCAGGAATCAGGAAAGGGATTCTTTCCACATCAAATAATCACCAATTCCCCCATGGGATGCTGGTTTGAATGTTTTGAACAATATTTAGTAGCTTTCATTTGATTAATTTCACTTTGTTTCTTGTTCTTTGCACTTGAATGAATTGCATGGGGAATGATTTCTTTAGACTTTTTTAATTACTAACATTGGGTTGTTTGATTATATTTGAGTAGGTCTAGATCAACCATTCACGGTATGCATCAAACCCTTGACATGATGGAATGACCTTGAATTACTATTATAAACCTTGAAAATCTACATTGAAATGCCTTTGAAAATTCTCTTGAATTTCCCTATAATGCTCTTCTAAAGTATTAGGATGTCTGATAAAATTAATAGGTGAAATAATGTGAATTTAAAACCCCTTACTTATACTATATGAGGAGTTAACCCCAAAATTCAAACAATTGAAGCTGACACCTGATCTAGAGATAAAAATCATTAAATTACCACCACAATAAAAATAAAAAAGGGGGTCCTCATTAAGGGAGGACCCATTCACCACCTAGGGCAGATGGGTCCTAGTTCAATTTTCCATGAGCTAACCCCGGGGGATGGAAAGATCAGTTAAAACCCACTTAAAATCAACTGATAAAGGGGGTTCCTATAGGGGGGACTCATTCACCACCTAGGGTGAATTAGCCCTGGCACTAATTACTAGGACCTTAATTTTTCCCAATTAATTGTTATGTGATTTGAATTGTGGGTGTTGGGATAGATCTTCGAGAGGTGTAATAACTAAAGTTTAAATTTGAATTAAAGGGGCTAATTAAATCCAATTAACCACAATTAATTAAAAGGACCCTACATAAATTTGAAAGTTTGTTACAACACTTAAATAAGGTACACATTAAGTACATTTCATTAAAAGGGGCCCATTAGACTTAATTCGTTAAATAAACCCTAGAAAAGTGTGAAAGTGTGTTACAACACTCTTTCAATGGACAATTTAAGGAAAAATTTAACTAAATAAGTACCCTATAATGATTCAAATTTATACAACATAATGCAATACTATTCCAAGATACAATTAATTCAAATTTATGTCAATTATCCAAATTAAGTGTGAAAATGACTACTTTTTTTGACACCACATTTTGCCCCCACTTTACTGAGATGATGACCCTATGTCAAAATCACACTAAAGTAGACATCCAAGAAACTTAAGTATGTAGAAATAAAAAAGATACATACCCATACCTTATTAAAGGCCAATAAAAATAAAGAAATCCTAAGGCTCAAGCACAACTATCCACACGTAATGAGGAACGAGGTTGTTTGTTCAAGAAAAAGGATGAAGCTTTTATGGTCCAATATGATGTGGAACCTTAGTCTTTCCACTAGGTTAGTTTTACCAATGAAGTGGTAAATGAGAGAATCATATTAGCCTATCATACCATATCGAAGTTATCCTCCTGACAACTTCGATAAGGCACCATAATGTAATGCTTTTTGTAAATGGTTTTGTACTGTTAAATTTTGTTAAAGGGGCTTTTTATTTTTTCATGTAAAGGTTTTCTTCTTAGGGAGCATTGTGCCTAAAGTCTCTAAGAGAGGAAAAGTCAAAGTGTCAAATCTTCACTCATGGGATACCTCATTTGCATCATGCCATGAAAGTAGATCGTATACTCTCAGATGGCATCAAACCCAATGAAATCACCAAGAAGAGGACACGTCACAAGAAAAAAGAAAATAATTTCCATAATTTTTTTTTGAAAGATGTCATTGATGTATGCCCCCACTTTAAAGTGGTTGCTACACCATTACTATGAGTGTTGGAATTTCTTTAAAGTAGTGAAATGCTTTTCCTAAGACATGAGAGATTTCGTCAGAAAACCATATGCCAATTCATATGTTTCTGAGATAAGCTATGTAATCAAATATAAAGGAAGGGTTTTCCCCCACAAATATATAAGGGATCAATGGATTTGGGGTTAGAATGTTTTTGCTACAATGTTGTCATAGAGCATGGAACTATCATCATTCCCCAAATATAAATAGAACTAGAAGAATGACACAAAGAGAGTGAAAATAAAGAAAAAACCTTTCAGGTCAACATGGAAGAGACCTTTCAAATGTCTCAACATCTTGCGTCATCCCCAAAAGGAAAACATAAGACAAATGAAAAATATAAAGAAATTTTTTTTGGTCAACACAAAAGAGACATGAATGTCTCGATACCTTGTGTCATCCCCAAAAGGAAAACAGAAGACAAATGAAATGATTAGGATATAGAGAGGAATGAAGATAAATATAGAGGAATGTGCACAAAAATAGAGAGGTACATCAAATGAAACAACATGGGGGATCACATTACACACATGCAATCACAAAAAGAAAACATGAAAATGCAAAAGACTAGTAAGGCACATGCGATTCAACCTAAAGTAGGCCATCAACATCCCAATCTTAGTCGATATAAATGGAAGGTAGAAAACTAGCCAAAGGGACAACGAAAAACACATAGCAAGGACAAGACTATTTGATTCTTGCCCCCACTTAGTGCAAGACAAGAATGAGTCGAGATAGTTGATGGGAAAGATCTCCTTGTGTTTTGAAATGATTTAAAATAAATATAAAACATGTAATAGTGAGAATGGTGTGACTCTACAACCATTGCATGGCAAGGAGTTGAAGTTCATGATATGTAATCAATCAATAACATTTATTGTCATCAAAGTGAAACTTTGTCAAGATTAATTTGAATGTGCGACACTCATGAGTACTATGTCCAAGAATTTTGTGGTATCGACAATGTGGAACATTTGCACCTTTAGGATATAATATTATCTTTTTTTTCTTGGGTGGTAATGTTATAAGTTCTTGGTTAAGAAGTAGTTCTAATTTTATTTCACTTTCAAGTGGTGGACAAGGGAATTTTAGTTCCTTTAATCTGTAGGGCCTTCTATGCTTGCTAGATTAACCAATTTCCTTTGGTGGATATAGGGCAAGAGGACCCAAGATGATCTTGTCTTCTTTATCATTGTCATTAGGACGCATTGGTTTCTCTTTAGGAAGGAGAATATTTATGTCAAGGGGAGGATCTAAGACAATCTTTCCATTGTTACATGGCATTGGTGTTTCTTTAGGAAGGAAGACAGTTATATCTAGAGGAGGATCTTGATATCCTAATCCTTTTGTATCCTCAATTGGTATTTTCTCTAAGATTTGATGAATTTTATGTTCACTTGTTGTATCACATCCTTGTTTACTTAAGATCATGAATCCCTTTTCATATGTCTCTTCAAGGTTGATTAATGTGTTGGTTACGTTGTTAACATAGAATGGTTGATTGTTTGCTTGGCTAGAAGAACTATGTTCACCTATGATAGTGAAATTAGGCTTAACTTGTGACTCAATTTCAAGATGTAAAATACCAAAGATCTCAAGTTATGTTTGTTTTTTCATGGAAGGTTAGAAGGATTCATTATTCTCAAGGTTTTTAAGGCAACCATATAAGATTTTTTTCATGTTTTCATCATCTTCTCCAATGATGTTAATGTCACGAGGAGGACACGCATTGGGATTTTTGTGAGAATGAATGAGTTCAACTTCATTAGGTTCATTGCCAAAAACATATGGGACATCAACCAAAGAGAACAAGCACTTCCACACATTTCTTAAAAAGTTATCCATTTTCAAAATTTCAAATCTAAACATGGTAACTTTCTAATTAGAAAATGCAATAATCAAGACATGAAATATTTGAATGTAATTTTGATTTGTAAAAATGCACTAAAATGAAGCAATTTAAGCTAAATGCAATAAATTTAATGAAACAACAAATAAAGAAACCGAAATAGGAAAGTAATAGCACCAAACAAAAGCCTAAAACTGAGATATTAATGCCTAAAAAATGTAGATTTTTAGCTAATAGGGAATCATTCACCAGTAAGGGCAAATGGGTCCTAGTTAAGTTTCTCTAAGATGTTTATGTAGAATTCAGAATGATTTTTAATGCTTTTTCATATGTTAGAAGATATACGTTTGACCTGATCAACGACTCATTCACCTGTAAGGGTGAATGGGTCTTGGTTAGGTTTTTTTAAACTATTTTTTAATGATTTGCAAGCCTTCAATAATATTTTTCAATTCTAGGTCCGAGGTAGTGATTTTCAGTTTTAGATTTTCCAAAATTGCAATGTGAAAATGCAATGAAAAGATGAATGCAAGGACCCATGTTGAAATGCAATTTTGTTTTGATTTAAAAATGCAAATAAATGAGGTCTGAATGAGATGCACAATCATTGATTTATTTTTTTATTTTTCAAATTTAAAACGATGTAAAATAATGTAAGTCTAAACCCTAGATGCAATTATAAATGCAATGCAAGAAACCCTAAATGAGATCTTAATTCATTGCAAGTGAATGAAATATATAATCTAAGATGCAAAGACAAAACATTAGAAAATTGCAATGCTCAATATGTCGGGTTCACCATTAATGATTGGATGGAAAATCAAGCTTACCAAAATTAAATAAATCAAGATGATGAACCACTAAGTATTTCCCACACTAAACACTATGCAATTTGATGCAATTATGAGAGTTAAAAGATGCATATAACAATCAGAAATGATGCCTTAATTTTATAGCAACTACAAGGGAAATTTTTAGAGCTCAAAGAGGTGTGTACCTTGTTGTAAGAATCTTGTTTTTAGGGCACAAAGGATTCATTCGCCTTTAGTGGTGAATGGGTCCGTATTAAGGTTTTTGAAACTGAGATCTAGGTTATTTTCCTTGATGTTCACACTCTCAAATTTTTGATTGTCATCTCATGAAAACTTGTATTTAATTATGTAGCTTCAATTCTTCATTCTTGCGTATTGAATGACAACTTTACAATTTGACCCCTTTGACAACTTTTCTCTAAACTTTCTCTCCACTTGATCTTCAACTCATAAATCTACAAACATGCATTCAAGGGGGAAAAAAATTGTCGATTTATAGTGAATAGGGTTTTTCCTAAGTCAAACACTTTGTAGGTAATTAAAAAAAATGATGAGATAATGCAATTGAAGCATGAAACATGAAATGATTCAATGATGTTATCTTGTAATATAAATCTATAATCTAACAGGTAGTGGCCATGAAGAATGTAGATCTCGATCCTTGAATATGATGTTAAACAATGCTTGCAATAGATGTTCAATGTTACACTCACAATCTTAGCTCAACAACATGTATGCATCAAACACTTGATATGATGGAATGACGTTGAATTTTTGTAATAATCCTTGAAAATCTGCCTTGAAATTCCTTTGAAGATGCTCTTGAATTTCCCTATAATACTCTTGTAAAAATAACACTCTTGTAAATTATTAGGATGTCTCATAAAATCGCTAGGTGAAACAATGTGAATTAACCCCTTATTTATACTAAATTAGGAGATTAAACATAAAATTCAAAAAATTCAAGCTAACAACAAATCTAGAGATAAACATCATTAAATTCCCACCACAATGAAAATAAAAAATGGGCTCCTCATTAAGGAAGGACCGATTCACCACCTAGGGTGAATGGGTCTTGGCTTAGTTTTCAAGGACCTAAACTCAAGGGATTGAAAGATCATTAAAACCCCATTTAGAATCAATCGATAAAGGGGGGGCATATAGATGGGTCCTAGCACCAATATTTATGACCCTAAGTTTTCCCAATTAATTTTTATGTAATTTGAATTGTGGGTGTTAGGATAGATCTTTGAGAGGTGTCATAAATAAGGTTTAAATTTCAATTAAAGGGGCTAATTAACTCCAATGAACCATAATTAATTAAGAGTGCCCAACATAAATGTGAAAGTTTTTTACAACACTTAAATAAGGTACACCTCCATGGACATCTCTTTAAAAGGGGCCCATTAGACTTAATTCATTATTTAAACCCTAGAAAAGTGTTAAAGTGTGTTACAACACTTTACAACACTCTTGCAAAGGAAAATTTAAGGCAAATTTTAATTAAATAAGGACCCTAGAATGATGTGAATGTGTACAACACATTACAACATAATTCCAAGATAGAATTAACTCAAATTTATATCAATTATCCTGATTAAGTTTGAAAAAGGACTAATTTTTTCAACACTACACTTGTTAAAAGGATTGCTTATGTATAACCCTTATTTTTGTATTTCTACCTCCATGGCATCCCAAGTTTGAATCATATTTTAATGTAAATGATAATATTTAAAATGTAAAATTAAAGTAATTAAAATATAAATAAATTCCTCAAGATAATACACTAGAATATAATATTTTATAAATAAAATTCAACTAATGTGGATAAGGAGAAAGGGAGTAATGTTTAAAGAAAAAATTGCTTGAAACCTTGTAGAAAATCCCAAGAAGATTGTTGTTTCCTTGATTTCATTTTCTACAAAAAACCTCTAAAGGCACCACTTAAAAATATTGATGAGAAATACATGTAAAGATTTGGTATGGTTGTATAGCTTGTTGTTTTTTTCTTGAGAGTGATAGAGATTATTTTAAAGCTAGAATGTGAAAATAGAGAAGTGAAAGAAATAAAATTTGAAGACGATAATTAAAAGTTAGAAGGAAAAATTCTGATCACAATCTCATGAAATTGTGTTACTTTCAAAAAATTCAATGACCATAGAAAGTAACACTCAAATAGTTACTAGAAACATGAATTTGTGTGGGATGCTAGCACATTATCTAAACATCCACAAATTATTCTCATGTTCAAGAAAACTCAAACATAAAAAGGTTAGATCATCATAAAATGGGAGAAATACACAATCCAAGTGTCAACATTTTATAATTGAGGTATACTTTATTGGTGTGCTAAAGTGGGGATAATATAGTGTAAAATTGCAAGGGTGTGCAATTTTTGACAATACACACATTCAAAAAGTTATGCATTGGATGCAAATCAATTGAATATGGTTTTGGGTTATCCTTAATTAGAATCCCTACATGACATAATTAGACCACTCATTATGGATCTATATGGAATCAAAGAAGCAAAATGACAAGAATCAAAAGTATCATAGAAGTATTATCTATTCATGGAAAAAGTACATAGTATGACAAAAAATCGAATTGGATAAGTTTAGTAAAGTGTTGATAACAATTGGGATCATGGTGTAATGAAGCTAAAAACACTAATATGATCACTTATTTATGGTTGGATTATATGAAATGGAATCATATTTGTAGGCACTTGTAGTAGTCACACTATTTGGCTTTCTCTTATTATTTGTGGATGATATATGTCAAAAATGAATGACATGTTATGTACTTAGGGATATGATGTTATAATGTATTTAGGTGGATTGATATCTTAGCATGTGGCACACATTTGTTAAGTTTGTTATATTGGGTGATGTTGACCACTTGTTTAATTAATTATATTAATCGACAAGTATGTTTTAATGAGGAATTACCCCTCTATTATTTTATTACAATGAGGTTTATATAGGAGGTGATTTTCATTGTAAGGATATGTGTTAAGAATGATATTGTGTTTGAGATGTTTTGGAGATATACCATGGAGTGACTTTTTCCATAAGGAATATTGTATGATGTTATCCTACCTCAAGGGCTTCTATTTTTACATATATTGGATATTAGGCCATCTTGGCCTACAAACATCTCTTGTGTTGTGTGAGATCATTTTTCTATATTGTGGTATTTGTTTTATTATATGTGGATGATATTAGTCATCTTAACTTTCTCCATATCTAAATTATCAAGGTGGTGTTTACGAGAACTTATGATATTATTCACATTCACAACGACCTAATTGATAAGCTAAATTAATGGTGACGAGTGATATTGTAGACAACATTCACAACCATGTAGATGTGTTATGCGAATGATGTGTATTTAATAAATTGTTCCTTTAGAAATTGAAATGCATTCTAACTATTTTCCTTGTAATTTACCTCTTTTTCTTCTTTATAAAATTAAGTTCACATTGAATGTCCTTAAATAACATAAGATAACACCATTTCATACAAATATTTTTCCTGTTATTTGGTAACGACATGTAGAAAAGACGACCAAATTTTGAGATTTGAATTTGAATGGGAAATTTAGATTAATTGTTGCACACTTCAGGATCTAATGTCGAATGAAAATAAAATATGAAAAATAGAGATAATATTGAGACATGAAATAAATTTATAGAAGTATAAATAGAAATAAATAAATGTTGAATGTGTGAAAATAAATATAAATAAGAATGAAATATGTACACAAAAATGAACCATAAACTCATCATATAAATATATATGTCACATATATATACTATTATATTTAAAATATTTCGTTAGGATAATAGGCAAATGCAAAATGGTATGCGAACTTCCTCACTACAATATTACTTTCATTATCTCTAAAGCATAACCAAACATAGTAAATTGACATTGTTATATGTGGAAACGATTGCACATCTGTTTATTGAGAGATGCGAAGTTTGCGTACGAAGTGAATATATCGGGGTGAGCTCGCATGCACTACATGTTTAGGATGAAGAAAGAAGAGAAGAAAAGGACAACAGGGGATGAAGGTGAAGGATAAAAAGTGAAAAGAATCTGGGACCACAACTCATGAATGGAGATACTCGGAACTCCTCACTATCTAACAAGAAACAAAAAGGTTTGACAAAGACTGAAAGTATATTGATATCGAAATTCAATAAAAGAAGGTATATTGATATCGAAAGATACGACTCCCAATTAGCATATGCAATTTTGTAAGTTCTCTGAAACAAACTTAACGATGCCTTCAATCTAATATAATCATTCTGTACTGAAACTTTAGTTTCCAACTTTCGGCCAGAAAACAAAGAAATTTAATGGAAATAGAACCTTGATAGAATTACAAATATGTGTTACAGAAGTGGGTATTAACATTGATCGGCCGGTGACTGGGTATGGGAAGGGTCATTGAGAGGTCTTCCAGGTTCAAGACACTTAACAGTTGATTCTTGTTCACCATAACTATTCCAGCAGAAGGGATCTTTTCCATATGTAACCACAGGCTGAAGTTGAATTTTTATCAACTTTAAATCAGTGCATGGCACATTCTCACTGCAAGCCATATAAACTGGGGTTTGCACGTAAGTTCCTGTGATTTTTTGATAAGTGACGTCTGATACATATACTCCCGATGTTTGATTTTTGCAGGCCTTTTGATCACAGTAAAATTGATCAATATCAATTTGCACCTTTACGTTGGAAACCTGTATGTTGGAGAACGACACGCTTTTCACCTGTCCGGCTCCACCCTGTAGACATTTAGACGAATAAAAGGACACTCATAACATATTATAATTCAATTCTTTTATTTAGACTTGGACAAGACAATATTAAGCAGAAAACATTTTGTTGTTAACAGACCTGCCATGTTTTGATACGGACGCCATTGGAAGCATCGTGGATGTTGCTGTCATAGACGCTCACGTTGGAAACGCAGGCCTTCGTTCCATCTTTTCCAAGTCCTCCAATACTGATGTTAAGTATATAAGACAATTGTGTTCAGTCATTGAAATCAGTTAATAAAGAAATAGAAAAATGTCTAGTCATAAAACTACCTGATACCGTGACCAGAGCCGCAATTGATATTGTGAACGCGGACGCCTGAGCAGCCTGTTTGTCATTTATCAAGAGTCATTACAATACAATATTTCTAAGGTGGGAAATGATTTAGGAGATGAGATAATTTGAAGTGTTAGTTAATATACCGCATGCAATCGAAGAATGGTGAATTTCAGCATCAAGAGAATTTTGAAGATGAATTCCATCTGTGTTTGGGCTGTTTGCAGGAGAGGAGATTGTGATGTTAACTGCTGTAACAGAAGTGCAACTGTCGAATTTGAGATGGCATTGTGGACTGTTTTGTATCGTGATGCCCTGTACTCTCACGTCATAGCTTCCATAGAATCTCAATGCCTGCGCAGATTTAGCAGTTACGTACAAAATCAATTTAAGTGAAAACATCCACTGTAAGAGCGGACGTAAGTTATATTGCAGTATTTCAATGTGCTTAGAAACGAAAAATAAATTTAAATACTGGAGGAAAAACTGAAATAGTTGTGGGAGCATATATTCCTATAATGGCTCACCGTGGGCCTGACACTTGGTAAAGCACTCCCGCCTTCGCTGCTATACTGAACCACAAAAACTTCGACTGTTATTGAGATTCAAAAATATTGCAAAGTGAAAGGTGTTGCTTGTGCTCAATTCTCAATTAACACCTACATTATAGTAGGATTGAGAAAGTTTCCACCAGGCTGCCCCTTGTCCGTCAAGAGTTCCGCTGCCAACAATAGTAATACCATTGAGTTTTGAAAAATTTATCCAGTTCAACGGTTTAGATGCCCACGCCTTTGGATTAACCGGAGCGATAACATTTCCATCAACCTGCCAAAGTCCAAAATATGCAGATATATTTCAGCTTGTGCTTTAGAATTCTATAACATGTATACTCTGGTATGTCGTTATGCAAATGACATACCTTAAAGAGGATGTTCGAATTGCAGGGTCCCGAGAAGGTGAGGGGACCAACTAGAAAGCGGTAACCAGCTGGAATGTGTAGTGTGGCAGAGTTCTTGACACAAGCTGCTTTACACGCTGCCTGAAATGCCTGTTTCATCCAAATTGCCGGCAACAAAAACATTAATTCAGGTAGAAAAGCATATAGCAGCCAAAAGATGAGCTGAGTAGAGAAACAGATAGAAAGATGACCTGCGTATCGTCGGTTACTCCGTCTCCCTTGGCACCCAATTTTGTTACATCAACTACATTGGAATCTCCACCATATGGATTCGTGGAGTTTGAAGCAATCAATGCTCTGCCGAGCATGGCTCTGTTTGTAACAGCCCTTGAGGTAGAGGACTTATCTGTCACGCCAAGCACAGGAATAACAAGAATAACAAATAAGGTAAGAGCTTTCATCGTGGGAGAGATTTTTTTCTGTGTTTGATACTCTACACTATGGACAACACGAATGATTTATCTAGATGAAGAAAAATGGTGGTTGGCTTGCTTTTTATAAGCTCGCGAGCAGCGGTTATCACGGGTGAATCGTGAGTACTGGATAGGCGCTAGCTTTTAGGATTGACTAGAATTTTGTCGGATTCATACTTCTTTAAGCAATAATACTGCAGATATGATTGCTCCTGCATTGTGTATGGATTATTTTTTTCCTCCCAAAACCTATTTTATCATATTCAGTCAAATAACTAAAGGCACATTTAGTTCTATACTTCTTGGATCCCTGTCTTATAATTTATACAATTATCGTTAATGTGATTGAGCTACCTGTGGTGGCCTTACATAAATAGCTTCTAGTAGTTCGATATCATATGCTTGAGATTCGACCCACTTATATAACTTGAATACTCTATTAACGTAAGTAATCAGTTTTCATATACAGACATAAAACGCCTCACGTAAACGGCCGGCACGTTGTTGTGCCGGCTATTGGAAAAGAATCCATCCTGCAACTTGTCCGAATCGATGCAAACGTCTGAAACAACCGTGCTGTTCGTGCATTTATAAGTGTAATTGAGTTCAGTTCAATCTTACTTCGACTACGATTGATTTTACAATGTACTGGCTGAATAAGGTTTACCCATCTTATATCAAGTTTACAACATACAGACTAACAGGATGAATTTTCCATAGTGTTTTGGACTTGACTACATATAACAGCATCAATATTTCTGATTATATTCCATAATTCACAGTGTCGATGAATATCAAATATGATGCACACAACAAACCCAAAAATCTATGCACATTAACATACAAACTGTTTAACCTCTGGCACATACATTGTACCACACTTACCCGAAACTGAGTAAAATGCTTCAAGAGAAAACGGCGTAATCAGAGTTTATTAGAAAATATTATAGTGAGATCGTCAACTTTGAAAGCTATTCGGTAGCACGCGTTAATGTACGTAATGTGGGCGACTGGTGTGGGGACAGGATGATATCCTCAAGTTTAGATAAGCGAAAGAGACAATGCATAACGACAAGGCAAGGCCACAGAAATTGAAATACTGATTTGTCCAATGAATTCTATGATCCTCGCTGCCAAAAGCGAAACCACCGGGTCGTATCTTTTTACGTAAGTTATAGTTGTGTATATCGTGTTCCCAACGTGTTCGGATCAGGAGCAAGAATCAAATTGAAATTTATCTCTTGGGTGTTTGTTGTTTCTGCTTAAGCCTAAGAGTTGGAGTATCCCAACGACTTAGCTCTCCGTAACTCAGTAAAACATTATCTGGTCCAAAAAAATTTAGGAATTGGCGGCTGTGGAAGATCAGCTTGAGAAAATTGGCGGCTGTGAAGATCTTTTTGAGAAAGCTGGCGGCTGCGAAGATCAGCTTTTTTTCCTTCATAGAAAAGGTCTTGTGTGTCACGAGAAACTAGGCCACCTCGTGACTTCATCAGCATGCTAACTTGATAAGCTTTCTTTCATTCCTAGCCATTTTTACAAGCAAATGATAAACTTTAGATTCTCGGAATCCTTGCCCATCAAGAGTTGGACTAAACTGCAAGGCGGCTACTTTCAATCTCTTTGCACTTAAATTAAGCACCACGTATCATTTTTTATGCTCTGTTTAAAATTTTATTAAAGACAGTAAATTTTTTATTTTGACAAATGAAATACCGATTTGATGTATGAGTTTGAGAAAAAATAATTATAAGGAAACTACTTATCAATTTATAGAGGCTAAATAAATCATGGTTTAAGTAAATAATTCATTTAAATAAATGAACTGAGATTGATATAAAAATATTTAACATAAATTTGACGTCTTATTAGAGTCCAATTTCATAGCTTTTGAATCAATATAATTGATTCATATTTTATTAGTGGTTTATAAGAACCTATCTCTCATCGGGGTCGAAAATTCTTCTTGACCTTGGGAGGTGAGTTCGAAGTTCTGAGGAAGTTGAACGGTCACCTGTTGTAAAGTGCTCAGCTTGTTGATCTTCGTCATCCTTGGTTTCTCTTCAAACTCTTCTTCCATATTTGGTTCTGATTTCGTTTGGTTTTTGTGGTGACCCTATTAGAGTGTTAATTTCTCCTCTGTCTATGGTTTGTCGACTATGCAAATTGACTTGGTGCATCGCAATCAGCAACCGACCCTTCCACCACTTCTTCTCACAGTATCTGCAGAAACTGTTTCATGTTTATCTTGATCTTGACTTGGCGTAGACTGCAAGTTTGTAAACCATCTGCAATCTGATTTTATCTTTATTCACCATCTAAGCACCACCTTTATGCTGATAAATATCGAGAACAAAATTTTGATTGGTTGTTATCTACTCTGTCTTCATAACAAACCGCATGAAACCTGATCTGTCTGTATAATCCTTATCACTTTGTTTCTTATCATGTGGTGCGAGTTTGCATAGCCTTCCATAGCTATAAATAAAGTTGTTGGAAGCTTTGTGATTTAAGCCAGATTGTAATTCAACTCTGTATTTTTTGAATTATCAATAAAATCAGTTTTGTAGACTGTAGCATACGATTGGTCTCTTCTACAAATGCAAGTTGTCTTCTATGTTGATAAAAAAATTTGTCTGAAGCATTTTAACTATTTTGTGTTGATCAATATTCAACCTATGCACATAAAATCCCTCGAGCTCCCTTCAGGCAGTTATTATTTTTGCTAAGTACCAGCACGCACCCCATCTATTTGAACATCATCGAGCCCCTTTTTAAGGATCTTCATCCATTGCCACCATGTGCCCATTGGGTGCTCTTCATAGAAATTTCTTCCTTCGCTCTTCTAACAACTCCCACCATGCTTCCACGTGGCAACATTGCGGGCACTTCGAGGCTACTTCCCTTCACTTTTCAATCGGGTCCCATCCGCGTGCCATGTAGTAGCTAACCGAGTTAACTTTTGGGTGGACCCCATAGTCAGTGCTAACAATGAAGACTCCTTCATGTGTCTACCCAGTGTAGATTTTCACCGCAAGGAGGGAGGAATCCAAACAGGCTCCGACGTACCGCCACGTGTATCCTCCGTGAAGATTTCTTTGAGATAAGGGAAAGAGCGAGCAACATACCCCAGTAGATTGCCATGTGTTCTAACTGCCTTTGTGGGTGAATGGCACATGTATGTGCAAGGTTTTGCTGGGACCAATTCCATCATTCAGAGGGGATGCATTTGTTTCAAAAGGAACCATGTTCATGGCTCAAATCTTTTTCTATTGCAACGGCCAAGGGTAATCATTACTCTGGGCATCATTGTTCATGATAAAGGAATCTTTTCTATTACTAGCCCTCTAGGTGATGGGATTTTTATCTATATACACTGCTTCTTCCTTCCAAAATGAGTTTGAAACTTATAGAAAAATAGGGGAAAGACACCACGCCTTTGTATTCTTTTAGATTATTGTATAAGACTCACATATTGCACCAGTGCTCAACCTTTTTGTTTTTGAGCTATTTGATAGAACATTGTTCTATGCCATTATTGTACTAGATATTTTATTTATAAAAATTCTATGATTTTAATATAATTTTGCTAATTCAGACCATGTCTTGGACTCTTCTTTTTAGTAAAAGTGTATGAGAGTTATTTTATGTTAATTTATAAATTATTCAAGTTTTCCATCTATGATTTTTATTATTTTAGGACATAGCAGATTTTTGAACAGTATTTAAACCATGTCTAAAAGGAAGGTTTCCTATGCCTGAATACACCTACAGTTTGACGCATCGCCTTACTTAGATCTTAATTTTATATACTTGTTTCCTTTTCCCATTCTAAACCCCAAATTATAGAAGAAGTTGGCTTCTTAAAATACCTAGAGGTTACTTAGTTTAGCACAATAGGTCCCCCCTTAAACTGAGTTTCCCATAAGGTTGTTGCTTATCAATTTTTGACATCAAAAATTTATTTTTCTAGCATGCATAGTGGCACTTTTAAATGTACTCAAATCTAAAGTGGGTGTATGAGCCATCAACCTATTACTAGATCTCAAACAACTTGCTAGTGCCTCTACTAGTGCCTCCAATAGTAATAGTACAAACTAGAACTCGTCCAGTGAACTTTTTGATCCCTCCATAGGCCATGTTGCCTATTGCAAATAGAAATTATGTGGCATGGTATGTCAGAAGTCCCTCTTATAGTACCAGTAGCACTCGTCGTTTAGGCCCCTATCTTGACCTTTGCTTTAAAAGCTATACCAAAATTCATCGATGATGGCACAAAAATACCTTCCAAACATCTGCAAGATTTGGTGGACGTGTGTTTGGTGCATGGTGTTATCGATCAAAATATAGCACTAAGGTTTCTCGCAACCTCTTTCAAGGCAAGGCGCTAGATTGGTATTGCACTCTGCAAGCTAACACTATCGGTACCTAGGATCAGCTCAAAGATCCTTTCTACAAAAGAGTTTTGAATGATGAAGATCAGTCTTCACTATACCATCAACTAGAAACCATAAAGTGGGCCCCATATAGTGCCATGAATGACTTCAATTCCCAGTTCCACGCAAATTGGTAGAGGATCGAGGGTACTATTCACCTACCAACAGAGTTGGCGTTCATGTTCTACTTAAAATCAATCAATGTTGACATCTCGATTATGATCAAGTCCCTTAGCGAAACCACTCTACTAGATGCGTACAACATCGTGATCAAAGTAGAGAACAACTTGATTGACTATGGTAAGCTACCACCTCGGTCTGTTATGCCTATATTTCAAGACATATTAGTTCCCGCCTAAGAAATATAATCTACTAGTGCGCTTGCTCCTCCCTAATTTATGTTTAAATATCCCAATGTGCCATAGAATGTTGCTTCTACATCTAAACCTTCAAGGTATGAGATGAAAAACATCAAAGAGATGCTGCAAAGCATCTCAAAGGAAGTAACTACCATCAAGTGTAACTAGTCTACACCTCTGAGAGCAACCTACCAAAACTATCAAGGTGGAAGACCCTCCTACCAACAAAACCAATACAAAGGAGGTACGCGCGCAAATCCGTAAGCTCAAATGACTAACCAAATAGTACCAGTCTCTACTCTACTACACAATTCTCGCCTAAGCTCAAGTAGAGAGCTAACCATGAGGCAAAACAACCTCATCAAAGACATCAATCCCTGGTGCTTCCCCTACGGCGACGCACATATGCCTCGAAATTGTCTGCATGGAAAATTTACAATAAAAAGTGGCAGAACAACGTAGCCAAGGTGTGGTGTGAAGTTTAGGAGGTTATGCATATGCCACTCCACAAATGGAAACTGGGGTGCTTATTGCTCAAATCCAAGGAATTTCCTTGGAATAAGAAAATGATATAGTTCCCAACCATGCACTCTTCCCATGGATGGTAGGAGAAGATGTGGTATTCACATATGAGGAATCCATATCACAGACCCCACAACTGCAGTCAGACTACAACACTCACTCAAAAAGGAGATTCATAGGTGAATTGGCCACTCCGTAGCATAGAAGCATTCCCGACCAATCCCTTAGTCCTTCCATAGTTTCTCTGCAACTACAGTTGTGCAAGAAGATTGTTATAACCGAGACTAAGGAATAGAAGCCTTTAAATCCACCATCATTCAATATGGTGGAACAATTGAAAAATTCTTCTATTAACATATCCCTTTGGGATATCTTAGCTATTCTAGAGAAAAATTAATTTCTACAAAAGGCCCTCTCGGAAGATGTAGTTATTGAACCAACAAAGTAACCACTCGAGGGAAAATTTTGTTGATCCTTTGACTCTTGGCAAAGTTCTTGCAAATAGTGTAGATGAGACCTCTACTGAAGTAAAAGAGAAGTTGAAACCCAAGCCCTTTTTCTTATCTCTTATTGTGGGGAAGAAATTATTGCACAATTATATGATAGACTATGGTGCTAACACCATAGTCATTCCCAAGAAAATAGTTGAAGCCTTAGGACTTAGCTATGAAATTTTAAAAAGGGGGGTTATGCAGCTTGATGGGAATAAGGTTGAAACTGTAGGTGTCATCAAAAACCTCCCCTTAACTCTATTCTCCTGCCCTAGTATCACAGTTCCACAAGATATTGTGATCATACATGTTCCCCCCATATTTGGTTTGTATTTATCCTAGGATTTCACTTCAAAGATAGGTGAATATCATTCTTTGGATTAGTCATACTTGATCCTCAAGACCAGGCATAAAGCTAAAATGAAAATAATATCCCAACCTCTACATTAGGATCATGTGGTTGATGAAGCCATGATCAACTTTGAGGCTTCTCATACCTCTCTCACCAAAGAGGAAACATATGGAATTGAGCTACTATAAGATGAGAAGCTAACTGGAGACCAGACCAATTAAGAAGAGGTCTTGTTGAGTGAATATATAGACACCGATCCTTTTGGTAACTACTATGCCACCAGATTGGGCACTTATGCCATCTATGACGAAGATAAGGTGATTCTGAAGGTTGTGAAGGAATCCAAGGACTGCTTAGCCTCAGCGATATAGACGCTACACTTTGATGGAGGAAGATGAAAAGTTGGCACAGGATCCGAGATGTGTTTGATATCCCAAAACAATGAAAATACACTAAGATCCTTCTGTTTCCAGTTTGTTTGTTCAAATAATGAAACTAAATATGAAGGCCTATTGCAAGGTCTAGGACATGCAAAGCGGATGGGCATTAAACAATTAATGGTATTTGAAGATTCTAAACTAGTAGTAAATAAATTCTGATGGATTTCCACAACCAAGAATTTCCACATGTGATCCTATAGACATTGAGTATAGCATGTGATTGAGGGCTTTGAAGCCTTCAATGTCCAAACAGTGCCCCGAGAACAAAATGCTAATGTAGATCGAATGGCTACAATCAGATCTCAATTTGATCCTACCTCCAACTTAGTTCATAATAAACACTCTGTACAAGTGATATTCTGACTAACAATCCTAGATAATGATAAGAGTTGGAAAGTGTTCAATAATGCCGAACACATTACCTCATTCATCCAACATTTGGGAGAGTTCGCTGACCAACTCCTACCAAATATTTTTGAGGCCTACAATAGAAAAATAATTTAGTTGAGGTCCAACAATCTTCCAAAGGGGTTGGTCAATCTCGAGAACATATTTTTTTTCCACGATGTAAGGAATGATAAGGGGAAGTTTGTAGTGGACAAAAGTGAATATGCGAACCTTTAGGTCAGAGATAGATGAAAGCTCAATGTCAGGAAGGATGTTATGCATCATGATAAATAAAGGCTCATCAACTTCTGTGAGAATTATGGAGGAGTAGTGGCTTGGTCATATGATGACCTTAAGGGATACGATCCCGACATCATCCAACATACAATAAAGCTGATGGAGGGTGGAAAACTTGTCTGACATAAGAAGAGGCTAGTAAATCTGAAGATTGAAGCCTTGATGGTGCATGAGCTAACAAAGCTAATTTAGTCTCAGATAATCTTCTCAATCAAGCACAATACTTGGGTATCTAACATGGTTCCCATCTAAAATAAGAGTGAAGACATCCACCTATGCTATGATTTTTGGGAGTTGAATAGAGCATCCCTAAAGGACCACTACTCATTGCCTTCCATGAAATCTATCTTACAAGCAGTGGCAGGATTGGATATGTTTTCCCTTTTGGATGACTTCTTTCATTACAACCAAATACGGGTAAAAGAGGAAGATCGACACATAACAACATTCACTACTATGTGGGGAACGTTTTCTTATGTGAAAAATGCCCTTTGGCCTCTCAAATGCTAGACCCACCTTCTAGTGAGCAATGGACATTGCTTTAAGGGATTTGATCAATAAAACCATTTTTATCTACCTAAATGATCTTACAATATTCTTGAAGCATAAGGATGATCATTTTGATCACTTTGAAATGGTTTTCAAAAAATGCCAGGAGTTTGGGATATCCCTGAACTGTAAAAAGTGTGTTTTTAGAGTGCCACAAGGAAAACTATTGGGACATGTAGTGTCCAAAGATGGAATTGCAATCGATATGGAGTGGGTAAAGGCAACCAAAGAGCTTCCTCTTCTAGTAAATAAAAAGGGAGTTTAGTCCTTTCTGGGAAAGTTAAATTTTGTGAGAAAATTCATTTATGATTTTACAGGGATAATTAGGCCTATCACCCTAATGCTCAAAAAGGATCAATTGTTTAAATGGACAAAGGAGGCTAGAGAAGCCTTTGAGAAGGTTGAGATGCTATTTCTTCAGCTTCTATTAGTGAATCCAAACTTATCAAAGGAATTTATAATGTATGTATTTAGTAGCAAGTCCAACATTGCTATTGTTTTGACTTAGAGAGATGATGAAGGAAAGGGAGACCATCCTATAGCATTTCACTCCTGGACGTTAAAAAATTATGAGATGAATTTTAACTTTGTCGAAAGGAAAGCATTGACAATTGTTAACAGGCTCAAGAAGTTATGACACCTCATAGCTTGCAACAAGGTGATTGTGTATGTCACACATTCCAATGTGCGAGAGTATATCATGGAAGGAGAGATCATCCAAAAAAGGGCCAATTGGATCACGGAAATCCTTGACTGTTATATTGAGATCAAGCCCACAAAGACCATTTGAGAAAGAGGGTTGTGTGATTATTAGGCACAAGATGAAGAAATGGTTGCCAAAGAAGAGCAACCTAAACTTGTTCTAACCAATGAACCCGAGTGTGAAGGCTGCTAGCTAGTAGACAAAACAAGGTTCATGTATACTATTAAATATCTATTGGGCCCTTCTCATAAGAGAAGATTATATAGACAGTAGATTAATAGATATGCACTTATTGAAGGGGTCCTCTTCAAAAGGAATTTCAATGGTGTTCTACTATGGTGTGTTACCATGGAGCAAGCAAAGAAGATCCTCGATGCTATCAAAATCATACTCTTTTGGCCTAGACTATTCAATGACTCATACTCTTTGCTGAAAGCCTATAAGAATTCCAATTCTTCATGCCAAAGAGAAAATACTTCATAATTCCTCTCAACCTGATAGTGGTTGATGAGCCTTTCACATAGTGGGGCCTTTATTTCAATAGGATGATCAATCCTACCTCCAATGTAGGACATAAATCAATTATAATAGCCACATAATACTTCACCAGATGGACTGAGGCCATGCCCCTGAAGAATGCAACATAGGTAGAGATTGTGGACTTCCTTAGGAATTGGTGACGATATTTGGCCTACCAAAGGCCATCATCTCTGACAACACCAAGGCTTTCCTAGGCTCTAAGGTATGTCAATTCAACTTGTGCATGGCATATTCTTGAAAATGTCATCAAATTACTACCCATAGGGGAATGGCTTGGCCGAGTCGACTAATAAAAATTTAGTTTGACTCATCAAAAGGATTGGATCATAACATCAGAAAGAATGGCAAAAGAACATTTAGGAAGGACTTTGGGCAAACCACATAACTCCCAAGCAAGTTATTAAGTCTTCGTTGTACGAGTTAGTATATGGTAAGCACTATTGCCCATTTCCATGGAGATTCATGCACTACAACTGCTCAAATCTCTCAAAGTTGAATAAAATGATGTCATGGACATTTGATTGGCCAAGCTACTGGAGGTACAAGAAAAAGGGAAAGATTTTGATAGCCATGTCAAACTGCCATTAGGTGGTTAAGAGATGGGTTGACAAGAAATCCTTGGATCAAGGTTTAAAATGCAAGGACCTAGTATTAAATTTCAATGAAAGGGCCATGAACCCTAGCAAACATGGAAAGTTTGACAGTTAATGGGAAGGCCCTTTCAGAATAATTCAGTGCAAAAAAAATAACCTATTTGAATTAGAAAAAATGGAGCAATAAAAATTGGGTATTTCGGTTAACATAATTCATCTAATTTTTTTTAATTAAGCTTCAGTATTATTCCACCAATGTAAATATGTAAGTATTGTAATTATTTTCCTTCATGTTTATGTCGGTGGGTCTTTCAACAAATTCCACAGTGCAAGGGATTATGAAAATAGATGAAACCAATTATTGTAAAAAGCAAAAAGAGATAACTTGCAACCCATGAAGCATAAGAAGAGAGCCCATGATATAGAATAGCAAAAAAAAAAAAGAGACAGGAAGTTTAATATAAGCGGTATATTCAAATTATATATATATATACTTCGATAAATACATTTTTGAAATGGCTCTAAGGCCATACATTTAAAAGTATATTTATATATATTTTGTAGCTTCTTCATATATATGTACGGTAAATCCTTTTTCCAAGCATATATACAAAAATGGATTAATAGAGTGTTGATTTCTTAAAACATAAACAAGTTTTTAGTCTCAAGTAGGAGCAGTGGGATTATTATCGGTGGCAACATCTATATTTTTTTCATCTTCAAGATTGTTTTTATCAATAGGATTGTTGTTATCAGTAGCAGTATTATTCACAATGGCAGGAGCATTCACAAAAGCGACAACAAGTAGTGGAGGGAACAACAGGTTCTTGAAGTTGGTATACCATTCCACGTCATAAAACAACACCACATTGTAGTAACATAATAGGAAGTGATATTCATGGGTAGCCCTCTGACAATGCTTAGCTTGCAAAAGGATGCAAAACCCACTCAAAAAGGGCACCCGCAACACCACAACATCTTATTCAATGTGTTTTCAGAGGTCACTTGTTGTACAGATACCCAATACGTACACTGCATTAGCCACAATCTCACAAAGGCCTCCTAAGTACTACTTTAGGAATATTTCTAGCATGAGGCAACAAATCATTGGCTTGGAAACTTGGATATCGAGTGCAGATGTGAAAAAATGAGAACATACGTCAATACTGATTTTCTACTTCACATTCCACACAGTCTCAGCCCAACACCCACTTCAGGGCTATGATAGCTAGTGAATGTTTATTCTTGGTCATTCTCTTCAGTCACCTATTCAATATTTCACATAGGAATGTTGTCTGATACTTGTTGTAAACTAGCCTAATTGGGGTATTCATAATGATAAGCTCTCCTCAAGCTACCAAATGCTAATTCTAACCAATCGCTTAATATCAATTCTTGCTAATTGCTAAGTGTGATTTTTCTACTGTCTTAGGGCCTATATATATATAAATATATGAGGTAGTTGCGTGCCATAATCATGATGCTAATCAAGTACAACCTCAAAAATCCCACTAGGGGTCGACTTGAGTTTCCCACCTAGTTGCATTTGCCATGTATGAATAGATTTGTGAGAGATTAGGGAAGGGTAATTAATTAGCACAAGTTGGTGCCAGTGCCAAGTGATCGCTCATACGGATGAGTGCTAAGGTGTCACGATGCAAAAACAATTCGACCTTCGAGGAATAACTCAAATATTTTCAAGGTACTCATTATATTTGGGGCTTAATCATTCTTTCAGAATATTAATTACCAATTATACGAAGTTTGATACGCTTGCAATCACCGGTTCAATTTCTCAAGAAAATCGCACCAAAGGACGTGTTTACCAGTTGTCATTATGAATTCTTGTATTTTCAAAAGGGCAAGGAATTCATTTCACATGAGGAATAAAGTTTGCACTAGATGCCAAATTTAATGCAAAAATCTACTATCATTTCTAACTTTGGTCGAGAAAAAGCTATGTGTGCATGCAAAAGAGTAAAATAGTACATAAAAAGATTCTTGAACATGCTATCCAATGCAAGGAATTGTGAGTGCAAAATTGTTGAAGAATACAAAAGAAATCGAAGAAGCCATGTTTGGAGAAATAATTGATGCACTATACTTGAGTGAGTCAAACCCAAAAAAAGAACAAGGATCCATCAAAAATTGTGTTCAATGCAATCCTTTTATTGGTGTTTTTTCTTTCTGTTCCATTCATCCAATCTTGGTGCATTTCAAAGAAAAGTATTTTTGTAGAGAAAAAGGAATGGAAGTAGTCCAAAGTTCTCAAACAAAAATGAAAGGAGAGGCAACACAATTTTTTTTTGATTCCATGCAGTACCAACCATCTATATCTTTGAAGACATCTCTTATGCTTCACTTGGGATACCAGAGAACTCGAAGTGGGTAAACATGTAGGCCTCAGAAAAGAAAAAAACCCACAAAGGCCATGGCTAAATAAAAGAGGAATGAGATAAAATTCATGATCCCATCCTCGAAAAGAACCCTAAGACTCGTAGAGAGGTGACATGTAAGAGGATGAAGAAAAATAGTGACCTAGAGTCTTTGGCGTAGAAGCAATGGTGCAACCTACTTCCACAATATATGGTCTCGTTTGTGCACTACTGCCTAGAGCTAGTTGACAAGGTCATTAATCATTTCAACCCAGATACCAACACCATCGAGGGCCGAGAGTTGAGAGTTAATATCTTCCTAGAAGCTATCTAGAACATTCTGTGCATCCCTAATCAAAGCTCCAAAGTGGAAAATATGGAGTCATTCACTCTAGCAAAGGGGAAGAAAATATGGAAAACCAAAGATTTTTCTCTAGATTTTTATAACAAAGAAACCAGAAAGTTGTGGGAAGATCATACAAACCCACCATAGATTTTGGTGGCACACAATAGCTTCCCCAAAGAGATGCAAGATGCCTTCTGGATGATGGCATTTGTTTGTGGCCCAGACACCGGAAAATATGTTTAAGAATTTAAACTAGGCTTGGGGTTCTAGTTGTGCACGCAACATTCCCTTTTCTTGCATGGCTTCACATAATTCATCATCGAGGAGATGTTGAGCCTGATAAGGAAATATAGAATACATCAGAGATTCAGGTTTCCTTCTTTCCTCGCCCATATGTTTTTTCATTAGAACCATAAATTCATCAAAAAACATTTGAGGTTGGCTATATTTGATGAAAAGGGAAGGAGAAGACCAGTTTCTATATGGACTCCTCTCCTCTCCTCAACTTATGATTATTATACATTTTCAGATTATTTCTTGACTTTGATTCTACAATATCTGAGTGAAGATGGCAGTCTTTATCGAATCACCTCATACCAGACAGAGTATATGCATAATTTCACTCTAAAATGTAACTATCTTCTCGGAGAAGATTTCACATTCATTCAGATGTGTTGATTTACTGAGGAAGCATTTTGGCTTTTGACATGTCTCACAATCGGGTGTTGGCCCTCAAAATATTTCAGCAAGTATCAATTATTGACTATACTTATAATGGAGGACCAACCAAGAAGAAAGGATTTTTCATTTTCCCGCTAAGCTTTACAATGGTGGTTATGGCAAAGAAGTGGATGCATAAGTTGCTAGAGGTGAAGCTAGCTCATTTGGGGCTAGTATGGATTTGTAAAAAATCACATTACAATCCCAACAATGACTTACCAAATGAACATGTCGAGATAATACACAACCCACGACCTTACTGGGAGAAGTTTTGAAACCCACTAAAGGATCAAGATGATTTTTTGGTTGACCTGGTTCATATTCCAACCGAGGATAGTAGGCTGCCATGGCTCAAGTCCTACTTCCGGTCAACAAAGTATAATGAGAAGCATCAAATTGGGGCCACTCTTCACAATAATTTGATAAGGAATTTTAGCTGGAGCAAGGGAAAAATTAGAGATTTCTTGATTTATCGACAAGAAATCCAACACCTTGATGCCCCTTATGAGAGTGTAGAGACGAATGAAAGGTTTGATAAATTATGGAATGATGTACATATTGATTTAGACACAAGTGATGATGAAGATATCAACCCAAAGGAGGCCAAAAAATATACTAAGAAAGGAAAGGAGAAGGAACTAGAAGTACAAATGGCCCTAGTGCAGCTGAAAGAGAAGGAAACAAATCAGCCTAACAAGGTTTCTTCAAATATGTGGGTGAATAGATCTTGTACAAGGGGTTCGCTAACTCACACCTAGACCACAAAAAGAACAAGAACAACCCAATAGAAACAATCAGAGATTGTATACATGGAAGACTCGCCACCCATTAAATAACAACACATAGAGGAGGCTTCTAGAGAGGGTTCGCAAAAGCCCAAGGCAAGCCAGGAGCCCACAATAAGCCATGAATCACAATAATCTTCACTGCATGCATTTTTCATTCCGTCTTCTCTTTCTTCACAATCTTGAGTTTCTCCTTCTATGTCTGCAGTGCCCCTCACTTCAAGTGTCATCCCTTCCTTCTGTACTTCTGCTATAATGGTCGCGGGAGGCTTCTCACTGTTCTCCCAAGCAGGACCATTTTCCTTTACTCCTTTGTGGACCTTTCCACCTTTTAACTTGGTATAGTCCACGTCTACTATCGCTACACATTTTGTCTCCACAACCATCATTGATACCCCTCTTGCTACTACTATGTCAACCCTTACCTAGTCTGCCTAGCAAATGGAATCCTCCATGAGTCTAATTTCGCCACATCTTCCCTTGAGTCCTCCTATAGGTTCAAATAATTGGATTTGGCATGTTCTTCCTTTCTCATCATAAATTATCAATCTTCCAAGGAAGAAATCACTCGAAACCACTACCCTCTCGTTCCCTTTCACCCTTCCTCTAGGTGCACCTTTCATAGGTGGACTCATTTGATCGCCAACAAAAAAAAATTAGAGGGAAATAGAAAAGGTAGAAATGGGCTATCAAGGTCCATAATCAAAAGGCCAAGGATACTAAAAAGCTAGTAGAGCCAAAGTTGTAGACTATTTTCAATGAGGCTCAACAATCGCTACATTTTTCAACCATGTACTTGACCATCATCAAACCGCAAGGAGAGATGCAGCCTGATGATTACAACATGTATGCCATGGGACTTAGCCTGAGCATAGCATAGTGGCAAGAATTTTTTTAGCTCATGGAGGAGACACAATGAGTGGTGACCACAAACTTCCTCAAGTCTAGTCACCAACTAAAGAAGAGAGAAGAAGAGATGAGAATTATCAAGGGGAGAGTTGAGGTCCTACTGGTGAAGGAAAAAGAAAGGGATACAAAATTTGCATGCTTATCAGAGCAAGCATAAACAAAGTAGACTAAACTCTGGGAGGAACTTGCAAAAGTTTCAAGTCCTATGATTCCAACTTGATCACCGAGATGTAGCAAAAAAACCAAGAATATCAGGACTAGTTGGCTCGGGTAGAGCAGGAGATGCAATAAAAAATGAGGAGTTTGACCATCAACGTACACAATTACAACACTAGATGCAACAAAAGGATGTGGACTTTGAGGATTGATGGACTCAATTAGAGAATGAAGTCAAGGAAATGAAGTCTTCCCTTGAGAGGGAATCAATAAACAAATAATGGGCCGAAGAAAAGTGGCTCGTAGAATTAAGAACCCTATAAGGACAAATTTCAGTTGCAAACAAAAGGATTGCATAACTCACATAGGATGTTGGTTCAAAGGATGCGAAGATGAGCATTTGAAGGATCTTTCCCAAACCCCTCCTACGTAGTCAAACCTCCTTCAAGTAGCCTAGTGGATATATATTTCATATTGGGAAAATTTTAAGGGCTTCTTCTTGACTCTCCAACCAACACTCCAATTTATGGCAAAGGAAAAAATTTTAGGTAGGGAAGTTCATGGAGAGATTGAGCAGTTCTCACAATGCATCACATAGAAGGTTCTTGGAAAACAAAAATTGTTGGATAAGCTATACATGGTCCCGGATGAATACTTAGCAAATATAGGGATCAAGGACTAGAAAGATGCTACCAAAAAAGATGAACAGGTTCATCCATTGCCATGTAGCCATCCTACATGATAGTGAGTGCATTGCCACACTAGACTAGACCATGAATACCATGTGGGTGAGATTCGCCTAGCTAACTTAGATTGGCTTACCTTCCCCGTTTGTTTCAAATGAGTAGGTGGACACAGCGAAGAAGATTGCAAAAATAATTAAAGAGAAGAAACAAGACACCTCAAATTTTTAGAGCTTCAATCAACCCCTTACTACACAATATATTGAGGAAGTCACGCATTTGATAGTGTGACTGCTCTTCCAATTCAAGTCCTAGGCTAGTATATCCACAACACTACCATATTAAGAAATGATCGATCTAAATGAAGCGTACGAGAACCTACATGACATATTGATGTCATTCGAGGCCGACTAGCTCCCCCTACAGATCTCTCTCTCCAAGCTTTGACTGCATCAACCCATGGATAGGACTCTAGTCTGCAAACCAAAAATTTTGGGTTCCTTGCTCAACACACGAAACACCCTTGGTATTCGCAAAAAATAGTGGACATAACATTCCTCAAGCTCCCTCCGAGTTGTTTTAATTTTTGCTAAGTATCAGGACATGCCCCATCTATTTGAAATCATCGGGCCCCTTTTTAAGGAAATTCATCTGCTACTGCCACATGCCCATCGAGTACTCTTTGCAAAAAATTATTCCTTCACTCTTCTAATGGCTCCATCCATTCCTCCATGTTTCAACACCTCAGGCACTTTGAGGATGCTTCCCTTCACTTTTCATCCAGGCCCCATCCGCGTGCCATGTAGTAGCTATCCACGTTCACTTTTACACGGACCCCATAGTTAGCGCTAAAAATGAAGACTCCTCCACGTGTCTTCCTAGTGTACATTTTCACCACAAGGAGGGAGGAATCCAAATAGGCTCTAATCTTTCACCACATGTCTCATCTGCAGAGATTTCATTGAGATGAGGGAAAGAGAAAGCAACGTACCCTACTAGATTGCAACATGTTCTAACTTCCTTCGTGGGTGAATGACACATGTCTTTGAAAGATTTATTTAGCACCACTTCCATAATTTTGAGGGGATGCATCTATTTAAAAAGAAATCACATTCATGGCTCAAATCCTTTTCTGTTGCAACGACCAAGGGAAATCATTGCTCTAGGAATCATTGTTCATGATGAAGGAATATTTTTTGTCACTGGTCTGCAAAGCGGTGGGTTTTTTATCTGTGTATACTACTTCTTCCTTCCAAAAATGAGTTTATAACTTAGATAAAAATAGGGGAAAGACACCAAGCCTTTGTATTTTTTTAGATTATTGTATAAGACTCATAAACTATGCCATTATTCAACCTTTCTATTTCTTAGCTATTTGATAGAACATTGTACTTTTCCATTGTTGTAATAAATAGTTTACTGTAGAACTTCTATGATTTCAATATAATTTTTTTGATTCAGACCATGTCTTGGAGTCTTCTTTTCAGTAAATGTGTATGAGATTTATTTTATGTTAATTTGTAAACTATTCAGGTTTTTCATCTATGAATTTTGTTATTCTAAGACATAGCAGATTGTTGAACGACATTTAAACCATGTCTAAAAGGAAGGTTTCATGTGCCTGAATAAACCTACAATTTGGTGCATCACCTTAGTTATATCTTCATTTTAAATACCTTCTTCCTTTTCCCATTCTAAACCCCAAATTACAGAAGAAGTCTACTTCTTTGAAAACTTGGAGGTTACTCAATTTACTACAATAGGTCCTCCCTTTAACTGAGTTTCCCATAAGGTGTCTACTTGTCAATTTTTAGCATCAACAAAACCATACTACAATTGGTATCAGAGCTAGGTTGAGCCCATTGATCGTGAAAGAGTTGGAAGATAGCTGGGGAAAGAGATAGAAAGCATCTTTGTCCTCCATTTGAAGATTGTAGCTATCTCGAATTCATATTGTGATGGTATCAAACAATAGTTTGGGTTAGCCATAGGGTCATGAGCTAACTAAAAATAATTATGATTCTTGGTTTATTAGAATGAGAACATTATTATGTTCTCATTATCTTTACGGATTTGTTACTGATGGATATTCAGATCCATTTGACCATGCAGAAGAAATGGATCTAACAAATGAAGAGAGGATTCTATTAAAGGAGAAAAAAAGGAAAGATAACAAAAATCTTGGCATTATTCATCAAGGATTAAATGAATCTTGTGATGTTAGAATATGCGTGATTAATTAAAATGTAAACTAATACACCAATAAGACATTATATTGAAAGAAAATAATTAGAAAATACAAATTCAAACTCTAAAGACAATAGCTTCTTCAAATTCATCCCATTGTCCTCTATCTCCAAAGATTTGATTAGAGTTGTTGGCTCTCAGTTGTGTAAGCAGCATCTTGTTCACATGATAACTTAGGAGAATGAGATTGATTGAAAATGCATGTGTATTGCTATATGATTTAAGCTATGAAATTAAAATGCTAAAATTATATGATGCTATTATTATTGCTAGAATGTTGATGTGAAACTATAGTAACTATGTATGAAATCTAGGATTTGAGGATCCTTTTCAACTCATAAGAGGGTTGTATTTATAGATTTTTGAAGACAAAAATCTAGTTGGCAAGGATCAACGGTTGAGATTCAAACCTATTAGGATGAATGGTGTGAGATTAGGAAGTAGAGAGGAATATGGAAGGTTGAGAGAAAGATGGGAGATGTTTCCTCAAACACAACCTTTTCCATTAAAAAATGAAAGAAAGTTGCCATTTGTGCACTTCATTTATGAAGAGTTAGTTGATAGTTGAGGAAGAATCCATAATTAAATAAATAAATTTATTTAATTACATGTGACAAAGAATTAGAAGCTTCCATAATTTAAATAAATAATATTTAATTATGTGTGACAGATGATTAAAGCGTTTTTAATTAAATATATAAAATAATTAATTAAGTATGAAAAGAAGAAAGTTTCTAATTAAATATAATAGAATATTTAATTATGGAGGAAAGAAAGTTTTTAATTAAATATTTGGAATATTTAATGAAGTGGAAAGAAGAAAGAATTAGAAAGAAAGCATTTATTTAAATATTTTTAGAATATTTGATTATATGAAAAATAAAACTTTTAATTAAATACTTGGAATATTTAATTAAATGTAGAGAATGGATTGAGAAGAATATTCCATTATTTTAATTTAAAATTCAAACTTAGAATAATGTGATAATTAATATAAATAAATTATGAAATTTATTTAATTAATTAAGAGGAAGATATCAATAATTAAATAAACTTATTTATTTAATTAAACTAGAAGAATTGAATCATATAAATAAATAATTAAATTTATTTTTATGTAGATGACTTAAGAAATTTAATTAAATAATTCATATTTAATTAATTAATAGGTTTGATTAACCATGACCATTTTTAAATGTGTACATTTTTCCCCTCTTTGAAGTGATGTGTTTTATACATTGCTTCAAAGAACTTGCCCCTGAATTTGGAAATTTACCAATGCTATGTGCCCATTCGAGGGATAAATCGTGTGATGAGAATATTGATGAGGATGATTTGAAAGAATTTAAATGATTTTCGAAGTGAAAATAGCAATTTAGCTCTCGAAATAGCGCTCTATTTAGTAAAAATTTGAATAATTTCTCACTTTTACCCCCTTAAAAGGTGAAAAAGGTGAAAAAGTCATTATTATTTGAATAGTAACTTGTGTTAATTTTCAAAGCTTTGAGAGATAAAAATGAGATGTCGATCTATTATGAGTGCCACAGATTTGAGTGAGCCCACCAATATGAGAGAATTGTTGTGTATGGACCTCTGTTAAGTGGACTTGATCCTCCTTACAAATTTTTTAATTGATTTTTACACATTTTTCAATTTTTAAATTTTTTTATGTTCTATTTTAGCGCATGCGAGCCATAGTTCGGCGCATCCATTAGATAGAGTTGCGCATACAGAATAGTGCATAGATGTAGGATAGGTTTGCATAGATGGAATGGCACATAGGATATATTAAATAACACATATAGTAATGTTGTCCGCGTTGAGTGCTAGATTGGTGAATAGGATAGTTTAGCGTACTGATGAGATAGAATAGCACATACGCATGATAAAATTGCGCATAGGTGCTTTAGCACATTCGTAGTCTGTTTAGCACATAGACTAGATAGAATTGCACATAGACGGAGTCGCGCATTACATGACTGTTTTAGTGCACCCATGGATTTAAATAGCGCATTCATGGTTTAGCGCATTAATGGCCTATTTTAGCGCATCCATGAAATTTCGCCGATTTTGGATTTGTGAATAAAAATTGATAGATTGCTTGATGACTGTTGCTAGATTAGACAACGGATTTTATGCTTTCGACTAACATCAGGGATATCTTAGCCTGATTTGATAAATTTGTCTTCGTGCTTGAAGAACAAATACTATAGATGATAGATAAATTTTCTTTCCTTCTTGAAAGACAAATACTAAAGATGATAGATTTGCTTTCCCGATTGAAAGAAAAATGATAGATGTTGAGTCGATTGAGTGTTAAATTTGTTTTCATGCGATATGAAAAACAAATAGTAGAAATGATTGATAAATTTTCTTTCATGATTGAAAAACAAATAGGATTTGATTTGATTGAGTTGATTGTCTTTTTGATACAATTTGATGAACTTGCTTGATGTAGTGATTTGATTAGATATTCCCTACTGATTGATTTGCATGATTGCTTATAATGTTATAAAGGAGGAATTTAACCTCTTCCATATTAGAGAGAGATTTCCCCAAAGATGGGATATGATTCCTCGACTATCCCAGGCAGATTTAGAGGTGATAAACTAGTGTGGTTTGAGCCCACTATTGAGGACCCCATAGTATAGGATAAATAGAGCACTGTTGATAGCCTTAGCTGAGAGGTGGCATAGTGAGCATAACACCTTTATCTACCCACATGAGAGATTACCATGAATCTAGAGGATGTATACAGGATTCTGGGTATTCTTGTAGTTGGTGAGCTTGTGATCTATGATCACAAGGAGATTGGAGGGACTGATTCTTTGAGATGAGTCTTCCAGGATCCTCATGTCTTTGGATGGGAGATTCCTTGGAAGGAGATGGTGGAGAGATATGCCCCACTACCTTCAGTGTTAGCAAGATTCATCGGTGGTTTTCTTTGTCCTGATCGTAGAGCAAAGGGACTATCAGTTGGTTTGGGTAGGATTCTGGAGGACATGCTTCTCCACCGAACCATATATGCATGGGGATCATGAATGTTAGACCATCTATACCATGATCTTCATCAGGTTGTGTAATTGGATGGGAAGATTCTCTCCTATGGAGTTACCCTTTTATAGATAAGGGGATGGGAGCACTTTTCCATTACTCGTCCCATCATTCGGAGAGATTGCCCACTTGGTTTCCCATACATTTACACCTACATAGGTCCTCTTGTCTATTTGATGTTGGGCAAGTTAGAGTATTGGCAATGTGTGCTAGATGATTTGGATTTAGTCATATGGAGACCATATTTGGATTGTGATCCATGGGATGTGGATGATATAGAGTTTCTGCATTGCATGAAATCAAGATATTTGATCGGGCGTACCCCATTTATCATTGAGTGGTTCTTGGGTATGAGGGTCCTAAGACAATATGGATTAGTGCATATGATGCTGTAGGGTGTGGCACACTATTCCAGGTGCCAAGAGGATGTGCCAAAGTGGGGTCCATTTGTGACGATTGAGGCTGCCAGAGTAGAGTATCTATAATTTGCAGCTAGATTATTGAGCTACACATCTAGAGGTTACAGATGTAGGGATGATAGATTAGTATGCAATATACTTTTACACACATCCCTTTCCTAGATTTACTAGTCTAGAGGAGCCTACTCCATTACTGGGAGGACCAGTGATATAGTGGGCATGATGGCAGCCACAGGCACATGTAGTAGTAGGACAACCACAGACAAATGCATAAGAACAGGTACCAACAGAGGGAGGGGCACATGCAGTGCAAGTTGAGGATATAGGTGAGGTAGCCATGGATGTGGATGAGGAGGAGTTAGATGGCTCGGAGGACAGTGGGGATGATGGGGATGATGGAGGTGGTGGGAGTGGAGGGCAGACATTTTTCATTGATACACCCTTCAGTACGAGGCTGCAGACATCAAGAGTGGTAAATCAGTCAAGTACTTCGGCTCCACAAATCATTATCAAGGCTCCCACACAGGGACAGATGGATACCCTATAGGCAGAGGTTCAAACTCTTCGGAGTCTATTAGCACAAGCACAGGTGACAATTAGCTAGCTATAGGCACAGGTTGCGTAACCACCACCTCCTGACCCACAGATAGCTCAGCTTACAATAGAGCATTGTAGTTTATGAGAGAGATGTATTCAGGCCAAGGGGGTAGCTGAGAGACTCTTGAGATCAATTGAGAGCACCTCCATTGGAGAGGTTGTAGCAGAGGGATTGGATACCACTCGAGAGGCCGAGTACTATAGGATGAGATATTTTGAGGCAGTGCCACCTAAGAGGAGGATTGCTTTTACACAGTCAGGTACTCGATCTCGGACCCATTCATGAAACCACACTAGGAGTGCTACTAGGAGTGTGGGTCAACCAGTCAGATGACATATCAGAGCTTCAAGGAGTAGAGATCTAGCGAGACCTACTGCCTCAGGGGACAATAGTAGCCATGTACCACGGCCAAATGCCCCTCAGTGATGAGTGTTTTGACACATTTATTCACTATATTTGATATATCTTGTTGAAACATTTGATATCCTTATACTCCTAGACATTTTTCTTGATGGGATCTATGATATGCAGTGGTGATTTGATTATGCACGTATTATGGATGATTTATGATGTATGATTATGGATGCATTTTTATTTCTATATGCTATGTCGTGTATGATTTTTATGATGATGATGCAAATGATGGTGTAATGTAAATGATGATGCAATGTAAATGATGATGCTTTTATTTTATGTATGATGACACAATGATGATATGATGTAATATATGCTATGATGAAATGATTTCTAACATGATGATTTTTCTTTATGACATATGTAAGGAATGCAAGATGTAATCATGAATGATTTTAATGAAATGTCCTAAAAATGATATGCTTATGAAAATGATATGTTGTGAAATAAATTGATATTTTTCTCACTATGAATGAAACCTAACAGTGATGAAAAAGTGATATAAATGGATATGCAATTAAATGATGATCTAAATGAAAAGTTATGATGAAATGAGATGAATGTATAAATGAGATGATTATGAAGATGTAATATTTAATGAATGATATGCACACAATATGAAAGTGGGATATGAATAATGATTATAATGATGATAATGAATTGGTGAACTAATGATAATGATGTAGTAATATGATGCAATGAATATGAAAATGACAACCTAAATGATGGGAAATAAATGAAATGGATGCAACCTTATTATTAATGTATATGTATGAATGTAAATGTAAATTTTAATGTAATGAAATGATATAATAATGAGATGAATGATTAAAATAATGAGCATGCATATGATATGTAAAGATGGATAATGATCATGATGAACTAAATGAGATTGAAAAAATGATAATGATAATGAAACGATGATGTAAGTATGCCAGTGCAATAATAATGATCACTTGAATGAGTGATGGTGAAATGATATGTAATGAATGATAATGGAATAAGATGTAATGAATGTCCAAGTGTACTCAATCATTGTCTAAAAAGATATACGATAATTTTTCAAACCCTCAAAAATCTACTTAAACAGTCCCCAAAATACAAATCTAAAAGAATTATTCAATCCTAGAATGTAGTAATGAACCATTCTCTTGTTTGTCATTCCATGCCACACTTAATTTTTATCATTGATCCTTTGATATGTTGAAAGTTAGTACAAGCATCAAAGGGTATGTTAGCACCAATGATGACCTGAGTACTACTTTCATGATGTTTGATGTAGAAAATTAATACAAGCATCAAGGTATAATTGAACCAAGATGACTTGAGTATTGTTTGCATAAACAAACAAACAAAAGTTAACCATTTTCCTATGCAAATTCCAAAATGTCATCAATAATACATTGTAGAGCATGTCCCATGACCAATTTGCACAATACTAGTGATTAGCTTATAGACAACAAGTAAAGAAAAATCACACTCCTTCCTTGTGATTCTAGTTTAGTACATCATTGAACCACTCCAAACATATGATGTCATCAAATGTCAAAACAACAATTGCAATGTATGCTTTAAGTTTGTCATTCATTTTATTCAGATTAAGATCATCCAATTTGTTTTCGTTTTCTGTCAAACAGTTGTATGGAGTAAGTTTAATTGGACAAGTGTGTTGTTTTCGATATTCTGATGCATGACACATGTTGCTATTTGGCTGCCAAAAATTTCCAAGAAGCGAATTTCCCCCTACTGACCTTGTACTCTGACTCCTGCTAGACACAACTACTGTTAAGGATAACCATAATCATCAAGCCATGATGAAATCCTTGTCGTCCTAAGGAGATTGTAGGATGTATGATGTGAATGTGATGGCTAGGCATATATGTGATGCCGATGAAATATGGATATGCAGAATGTATCCTAATAGATGAGAGAGTCAAACAAAATCACAAACAATGCATGTTTTCCAAAGTTTCACCATTTGTTTTTATTGCACTTTTTCCTGGTTTTATGATTTTTTTGTTGTTACCAAGACACATGTTTGCCAGGTTTTCATCAAGGCAACGATTTTTTTATTCTCTTTTTTATTTTTTTGTATTTTTTCTCTTTTGAATTTTTTTTATTTTTTTAAAATTTTTTCAGGACTTTTTATATTGTTTTTGATATTTTTAGGCATAAAAATTCTCGAGATGAATGCTATTTGTTGGATCTTCAATCAGGTCCCCTTCTGATGTTGACAACTGATATTCCCCCGATCCATATGCAATAATGATAATGAACGGGCCCAACCAATTAGGTTTGAACTTGCCTTTCTTCTCCCGATCCTACTGATTACGAGGGTTTTCTTTGAGAACCAAGTCACCCACTTGAAAAATTTGTGGTTTGACTCTGTGATTGTACCTACAGGACATAAATTGTTGATATCCCTTTAAATGATTAACCATAGTTTGACTTCATTCATCAAGCAATTCTAGCTCTTTTAATCTTGATACTTTGTAGTCTTCATCATTGATTAACCCCTTTAGTGATACACGAAGTGAGGGAATCTCAACCTCCAATGGTAGAATAGATTTCACTCCATAGACCAAATCATAAGGAGCAGCACCTATTGGTGTGTGAATACTTGTTCTATATGCCCATAATGCTGGATTTAATTGTTCATGCCAATCGCGACCTACTTCATTTATTATTTTCTTCAAAATCTTCATAATTGTTTTGTTTGAAGCTTTAGCTTGACCATTCCCTTATAGATAGTAAGGTGTAGAAAACCTGTGTTGGATGCGAAATCTTTCACATAGCTCATCAACATCCTAATATTTAAAGGGTCTTCCATTGTCTATGATAAAGGAGCTGGAAATACCATATCGACAGATGATATAGTTTAAAATGAATGAAGAGATTTGTTTGCCAGTAACAGTTGTTAGGGAAATAACTTCAATCCACTTAGTAAAATACTCAGTGGCTGTAATGATGAATTTATGCCCATTTGAAGATGACCGATGTATCTTGCCAACCAGGTCCAATCCCCACTGAGCGTAAGGCCATGTTGTGGTGAAGGGTTGTACTTCTTGACGAGGAGCATGAGTGAGATTCCAATGAATCTGAGATTTTGCACATTTCTTCACAAAGATGAATGATTCCTTCTCCATGGTCAGCTAGTAGTAACCCAATCTAACAAGTTTCTTTGCTAAGGTTAGTCCACTTGAGTGTGTCCCACAAATGCCACCATGTACCTCTTGTAAGGCCTTTTTTGATTCATCGCATTCGAGACACCTAAAGAGAGTACCATCCAGACCACACCGGTATAAGATGTCAGCAATTAAGGTGTAACGAGAGGATTGACAGATGAAATTACTTTTTTGATTTCTAGACAAGTCTAAGGGTAAAATAGTATCCTTCAGGTAAGTGTAGATTTGGCCATACAAGGGAGAATCATAACTGGTTAAATGGAAAATGATTTGAGTTTTTGGAGTGTCATAGGCAGGAGAACACAATTGTTCCACAAGAAAATTGTACCATTTTTGATTCTCTAACAACTTGAGTAGAGATGCTATTGTAGCCATTACATCGGTTGCTTTATTATCAATACAGGAAATTTATATGAACTTGATATCAACAAAGTATTTCTTGAAATCATCCACCATCCTTTTGTAAGGTATCGAATTTTCATCCTTAGTGTGATATTCATCATTGATTTGATTTATAACAAGTTGTGAATCACCAAAAACTTGAATTTCTGTGAATTTCCACTCTACTGCAATTTGCATGCCAATTAATAATGCCTCATACTCAACTATGTTGTTTGTGCAAGGGAACATTAGCCCATAATATTTTGGAATTGTATGTACTTGAGGTGTAATAAAAATAATTCTTGCTCCTGAGCCATGTTGAGTGTAGGAACCATCAAAGTACAATGCCCATGACTGCTTGATAGTGGTTGTGAATATATTAGCATCACGAAAATCGATGTGTATTGGGTGTTCTATGGGAATTGGTGCTTCTGCTAACTGATATTTGATTAATTTTCCCTTTATAGCTTTGCAATCCACATAATGAATTTCAAACTCACTCAGGATCATGACCCATTTAGCCAACCTGCAGTTAAGGTTGCCTTACTTAGAAGATATTTGAGTGGATCAATCTTAGCCACAAGCTTTATTGTATGAGTTAGCATATAGTGTCATAACTTTTGAGAAGTAATCACCACTACTAAGCAAGTTTTTTCAATGAAGGTGTAATTTAGCTCATGACTTGTCAAAGTTTGACTGATGTAATAGATTGTGTGCTCCTTTCCTGAGTTGTCTTCCTGTGCCAATAATGCTCCTAAGGACACTTCTATGGAAGAAACATACAATATGAGAGGTGTACCTTGGATTGGTGGAATTAATACTGGTGGATTCATTAGATACTGCTTTATTTGATTAAACGTGGCTTCACATTTGTTCTCCCATTTAAATGGAACATTCTTGTGTAAGAGATGAGTAAATGGTAAACTTTTATCTGCTAGTTGGGAAATGAATCTTCTGATGGATTTTAATCATCCCGACAAAGAGCATAGTTGACTAATGTTCCTTGGTGGTGGCATATCGAGAATTTCTTGTACCTTAGCTGGTTCCACTTCAGCCTTTCATCTGGTTTTGAAATAGGTATGATATTGGAGATCCATTCCGCATAGTCAATAGA